>JANJGN010002675.1:0-62795 GCA_026770705.1 Isurus oxyrinchus
GTGGGTGTACCTACACCACACGGACAAAATCCTGGAACTCCCTCCCTAACAGCACTGTGGGTGTACCTACACCACACAGACAAAATCCTGGAACGCCCTCCCTAACAGCACTGTGGGTGTACCTACAACACACGGACAAATTCCTGGAACTCCTCCTAACAGCGCTGTGGGTGTACCTACACCACAGGGACAAAATCCTGGAACGCCCTCCCTAACAGCGCTGTGTGTGTACCTACACACATGGACAAAATCCTGGAACTCCCTCCCTAACAGCGCTGTGGGTGTACCTACACCACATGGACAAAATCCTGGAACGCCCTCCCTAACAGCACTGTGGGTGTACCTACACCCACAACGAACAAAATCCTGGAACTCGCTCCCTAACAGCACTGTGGGTGTACCTACACCACAGGGGCAAAATACTGGAACTCCCTCCCTAACAGCACTGTGGGTGTACCTACACCACACGGACAAAATCCTGGAACTCCCTCCCTAACAGCACTGTGGGTGTACCTACACCACACGGACAAAATCCTGGAACTCCCTCCCTAACAGCGCTGTGGGTGTACCTACACCACACGGACAAAATCCTGGAACTCCCTCCCTAACAGCACGGTGGGTGTACCTACACCACACGGACAAAATTCTGGAACTCCCTCCCAAACAGCACTGTGGATGTACCTACAGTACAGACAAAATCCTGGAACTCACTCCCTAACAGCGCTGTGGATGTACCTACACCACATGGACAAAATCCTGGAACTCCCTCCCTAACAGCACTGTGGGTGTACCTACACCACACGGACAAAATCCTGGAACTCCCTCCCTAACAGCACTGTGGGTGTACCTACAGTACAGACAAAATACTGGAACTCCCTCCCTAACAGCACTGTGGGTGTACCTACACAACAGGGACAAAATCCTGGAACTCCCTCCCTAACAGCACTGTGGGTGTACCTACACCACACGGGACAAAATCCTGGAACTCCCTCCCTAACAGCGCTGTGGGTGTACCTACACCACACGGACTGCAGCGGCTCAAGAAGGCAGCTCACCACCACCTTCTCCAGGGGCAATTAGGGATGGGCAATAAATGCTGGGCCCAGCCAGCAACACTCCAAATTTCGGATTTACCCTGGATACATTGTCCGATGATAAAGTTCCTCCTCCTTAAACTCACTTTTCAATCCTTCGATGGAATGGGTCCTCGTGTTCTGCTGAGCTCATCAGGCAAGGAGATCGACAAACACAGGAGCAGGAGGAGGCCATTCAGCCCGTCAAGCCCCTGACAGGCCTGTTCTAGCCGGGCCGCCCTTGGTGTTAAACTCAGAAGTCTCTGAGCCTGGGACACTCGGTGATGGGGACAACAATCCCTGCAGATTCCGGAAACTATTCTGAATCAGGAGGCCCTTTACTCCCGGAGTGGTTAGGGTGTAAGTACTGGGATTTGGAGCAGGGTTGCCTGTGTCCGAGTATTCCATATCCCGCAGAGTTCCGGCTCCTCCATGGACTCCTCCTGTTGCAGTTTGGAATAACCTGACCTTGGGTTTCCCTGGTCTTTCTCTGTCCACACAGACCGAGCACAAGATGTCAGTGGAGGAGGTGTGTCGCAAACACAATGCTGACTGTGTGCAGGTCAGTGACAGACTCCATGTTAACCCCCTCCCCCTCCATCTGACCCTCCCCCTCCCCACGCCCACCCGCACCCCTCACTCTCCCCCCACCGCTCCCCACGCCCACCCCCACCCCTCACCCTCCCCTCCCCCCTCCCCCTCACCCACCCTCCCCCCTCCCCACGCCCACCCCACCCCTCACCCTCCCCTCCTCTCCCCCTCACCCACCCCTCCCCCTCCCCACGCCCACCCGCACCCCTCACCCTCCCCCACCTCCTCCCCCTCACCCCACCCCTCCCACTCACCCTCCCCTCCCACTCACCCTCCCCCACCCCTCCCCACGCCCACCCGCACCCCTCACCCTCCCCTCCTCTCCCCCTCACCCCACCCCTCCCCCTCCCCACGCCCACCCCCACCCCTCACCCTCCCCTCCCCCTCCCCCTCACCCACCCCTCCCCCTCCCCACGCCCACCCCCACCCCTCACCCTCCCCTCCTCTCCCCCTCACCCAACCCTCCCCCTCCCCACGCCCACCCCCCACCCCTCACCCTCCCCCTCACCCTCCCCACGCCCACCCCCCACCCCTCACCCTCCCCTCCCCCTCCCCACGCCCACCCCGCACCCCTCACCCTCCCCTCCCCCTCCCCACGCCCACCCCGCACCCCTCACCCTCCCCTCCTCTCCCCCTCACCCACTCCCACCCCCACCCCTCACCCACTCCCACCCCTCACACTCCCCACGCCCACACCCACCCCTCACCCACTCCCACCCCTTACACTCCCCACGCCCACCCCCCACCCCTCACCCACCCCCTCCCCTCACCCACCCCCTCCCACTCACCCACCCCCACCCCCATCCCTCACCCTCCCCTCCCCTCACCCACCCCCTCCCACTCACCCACCCCCACCCCTCACCCACTCCCACCCCCACCCCTCACCCACCTCCCACCCCTCACCCACTCCCACCCCCTCCCACTCACCCACCCCCACACCCCTCACCCACTCCCACCCCTCACCCACTCCCACCCCCACCCCTCACCCACCCCCACCCCTCACCCCACACCCACCCCTCACCCACTCCCACCCCTCACCCCACTCCCACCCCCACCCCTCACCCACCCCCACCCCTCACCCCACACCCACCCCTCACCCACCTCCCACCCCTCACACTCCCCACGCCCCTCACCCACCCCTCACCCACCCCTTCCCCTCACCCTCCCCTCACACTCACCCATCCCCACCCCCCACCCCTCACCCACCCCCACCCCTCACCCACCCACACCCCCACCCTCACCCTCCCCCCTCCCCCTCCCCACCCCCACCCCCATCCCCACCCCTCACCCTCCCCTCCCCCTCCCCACGCCCATCCCCACCTCTCACCACCCCCACCCCTCACCTACCCCCACCCCTCACCCTCCCTCCCCCACACCCTCCCACCCCTCACCCCACCCCTACACCCACCCCTCACCCCACCCCTCAACCACACCCTCCCCCTCCCCCTCACCCACCCCCCACCCTTCACCCAACTCTCCCCCTCACCCTACCCTCCCGCTCACCCAACCACACACCCCTCACCCACCCCTCCCCCTCACCCACCCCCACCCTTCACCCAACTCTCCCCTTCACCCATGCCCATCCCACCCCTTCACACAACCTTCCTCCTCCATCCATCCCTCCCCCTCCCCTCACACTTCACCCACCCCTCCCGTCACGCAACACTTCCCCTCCATCTATCCCAAACACTGCATCCACCCCTCCCCCACCAACCAACCCTTCCCCTCCATCCATCCCTCACACTCCATCCAAAAGTCCCCTCACAAAACCATCTCCCCTCCATCAAACTCTCTATTCCATCTGACCCTCCAGCTGACATTTCCCTCCATCCAATCCTACCCGCCTGCCATACAGCTCTCCCTCTGTCTAACCCTACCACCCTCCATACAGCTCTCCCTCCATCCAAACCTACCGCCCTCCATACATCTCTCCCTCCGTCCAACCATACCACCCTCCATACAGCTCTCCCTCTGTCTAACCCTACCACCCTCCATACAGCTCTCCCTCTGTCTAACCCTACCACCCTCCATACAGCTCTCCCTCCATCCAATCCTACCACCATCCATACAGCTCTCCCTCTGTCTAACACTACCACCCTACATACAGCTCTCCCTCTGTCTAACCCTACCACCCTCCATACAGCTCCCCCTCTGTCTAACCCTACCACCCTCCATACAGCTCTCCCTCTGTCTAACCCTACCACCCTCCATACAGCTCTCCCTCTGTCTAACCCTACCGCCCTACATACAGCTCTCCCTCTGTCTAACCCTACCACCCTCCATACAGCTCTCCCTCTGTCTAAACCTACCACCCTCCATACAGCTCTCCCTCTGTCTAACCCTACCACCCTCCATACAGCACTCTCTCTGTCTAACCCTACCACCCTCCATACAGCTCTCCCTCTGTCTAACCCTACCGCCCTCCATACAGCTCTCCCTCTGTCTAAACCGACCGCCCTCAATACAGCTCTCCCTCTGTCTAACCCTACCACCATCCATAAGCTCTCCCTCTGTCCAACTCTACCGCCCTCCATACAGCTCTCCCTCTGTCTAACCCTACCAACCTCCATACAGCTCTCCCTCCATCCAACCCTACCACCCTCCATACAGCTCTCCCTCCATCCAACCCTACCACCCTCCATACAGCTCTCCCCCCATCCAACCCTACCACCCTCAATACAGCTCTCCCTCTGTCTAACCCTACCGCCCTCCATACAGCTCTCCCTCTGTCTAAACCTACCGCCCTCCATACAGCTCTCCCTCTCTCTAACCCTACCACCCTCCATACAGCTCTCCCTCTGTCTAACCCTACCACCCTCCATACAGCTCTCCCTCTGTCTAACCCTACCACCCTCCATGCAACTCTCCCTCTGTCTTACCCTACCAACTTCCATCCAGTTCTCCCTCCATCCAACCCTACCGCCCTTCATACAGCTCTCCCTCTGTCTAACCCTACCACCCTCCATACAGCTCTCCCTCTGTCTAACCCTACCACACTCCATACAGCTCTCCCTCTGTCTAACCCTACCACCCTCGATACAGCTCTCCCTCTGTCTAACCCTACCACCCTCCATACAGCTCTCCCTCTGTCTAACCCTACCACCCTCCATGCAGCTCTCCCTCTGTCTTACCCTACCACCTTCCATCCAGTTCTCCCTCCATCCAACCCTACCGCCCTTCATACAGCTCTCCCTCTGTCTAACCCTACCACCCTCCATACAGCTCTCCCTCTGTCTAACCCTACCACACTCCATACAGCTCTCCCTCTGTCTAACCCTACCACCCTCCATACAGCTCTCCCTCTGTCTAACCCTACCACCCTCCATACAGCTCTCCCTCTGTCTAACCCTACCACCCTCCATACAGCTCTCCCTCTGTCCAACCCTACCACCCTCCATACAGCTCTCCCTATTTCTAACCCTATCACCCTCCAAACAGCTCTCCCTCTGTCTAAACCTACCACCCTCCATACAGCTCTCCCTCTGTCTAACCCTACCACCCTCCATACAGCTCTCCCTCTGTCTAACCCTTCCGCCATCCATACAGCTCTCCCTCTGTCTCACCCTACCACCCTCCATACTGCTCTCCCTCTGTCTAACCCTACGACCCTCCATACAGCTCTCCCTCTGTCTAACCCTACTACCCTCCATACAGCTCTCCCTCTGTCTAACCCTACCACCCTCCATACAGCTCTCCCTCTGTCTTACCCTACCACCCTCCATACAGCTCTCCCTCCATCCAACCCTACCACCCTCCATACAGCTCTCCCTCTGTCTTACCCTACCACCCTCCATACAGCTCTCCCTCTGTCTAACCCTACCACCCTCCATACAGCTCTCCCTCTGTCTTACCCTACCACCCTCCATACAGCTCTCCCTCCATCCAACCCTACCACCCTCCATACAGCTCTCCCCCTGTCTAACCCTACCACCCTCCATACAGCTCTCCCTCTGTCTAACCCTACCGTCCTCCATACAGCTCTCCCTCTGTCTAACCCTACCACCCTCCATGCAGCTCTACCTCTGTCTAACCCTACCACCCTCCATACAGCTCTCCCTTCATCCAACCCTACCACCCTCCATACAGCTCTCCCTCTGTCTAAACCTACTGCCCTCCATACATCTCTCCCTCTGTCTAACCCAACACCCTCCATACAGCTCTCCCTCCATCCAACCCTACCTCCCTCCATACAGCTCTCCCTCCGTCCAACCCTACCACCCTTCATACAGCTCTCCCTCTGTCTAAACCTACCACTATCCATACTGCTCTCCTTCTGTCTAACCCTACCGCCCTCCATACAGCTCTCCCTCCGTCCAACCCTACCACCCTTCATACAGCTCTCCCTCTGTCTAAACCTACCACCCTCCATACTGCTCTCCTTCTGTCTAACCCTACCACCCTCCATACATCTCTCGCACCATCAAACCCTACCACCCTCCATACAGCTCTCCCTCCATCCAACCGTACCAACCTCCATACAGCTGTCCCTCCATCTAACCCTACCACCCTCCCTACAGCTCTCCCTCTGTCTAAACCTACCGCCCTCCATACAGCTCTCCCTCTGTCTAAACCTACTGCCCACCATACAGCTCTCCCTCTGTCTAACCCTACCACCCTCCATACAGCTCTCCCTCCATCCAACCCTACCTCCCTCCATACAGCCCTCCCTCTGTCTAACCCTAACACCCTCCATACAGCTCTCCCTCCATCCAACCCTACCTCCCTCCATACAGCTCTCATTCCGTCCAACCCTACCACCCTTCATACAGGTCTCCCTCTGTCTAACCCTACCACCCTCCCTACAGCTAGCCCTCTGTCTAACCCTACCACCCTCCAGACAACTCTCCCTCTGTCTAACCCTACCACCCTCCATACAGCTCTCCCTCTGTCTAACCCTACCAACCTCCATACAGCTCTCCCTCCATCTAACCCTACCAACCTCCATACAGCTCTCCCTCCATCCAAACCTACCACCCTCCATACAGCTCTCCCTCTGTCTGTACCTACTGCCCTCCATCCAGCTCTCCCTCTGTCTAACCCTACCACCCTCCATACAGCTCTCCCTCTGTCTAACCCTACCACCCTCCATGCAGCTCTCCCTCTGTCTAATCCTACCACCCTCCATACAGCTCTCCCTCTGTCTAACCCTCCCACCCTCCATAGAGCTCTCCCTCTGTCTAACCCTACCACCATCCATACAGCTCTACCTCTGTCTAACCCTACCACCCTCCATACAGCTCTCCCTTCATCCAACCCTACCACCCTCCATACAGCTCTCCCTCTGTCTAAACCTACTGCCCTCCATACAGCTCTCCCTCTGTCTAACCCAACACCCTCCATACAGCTCTCCCTCCATCCAACCCTACCTCCCTCCATACAGCTCTCCCTCCGTCCTACCCTACCACCCTTCATACAGCACTCCCTCTGTCTAAACCTACCACTATCCATACTGCTCTCCTTCTGTCTAACCCTACCGCCCTCCATACAGCTCTCCCTCCGTCCAACCCTACCACCCTTCATACAGCTCTCCCTCTGTCTAAACCTACCACCCTCCATACTGCTCTCCTTCTGTCTAACCCTACCACCCTCCATACATCTCTCCCACCATCAAACCCTACCACCCTCCATACAGCTCTCCCTCCAACCAACCGTACCAACCTCCATACAGCTGTCCCTCCATCTAACCCTACCACCCTCCCTACAGCTCTCCCTCTGTCTAAACCTACCGCCCTCCATACAGCTCTCCCTCTGTCTAAACCTACTGCCCTCCATACAGCTCTCCCTCTGTCTAACCCTACCACCCTCCATACAGCTCTCCCTCTATCCAACCCTACCTCCCTCCATACAGCTCTCCCTCTGTCTAACCCTAACACCCTCCATACAGCTCTCCCTCCATCCAACCCTACCTCCCTCCATACAGCTCTCATTCCGTCCAACCCTACCACCCTTCATACAGGTCTCCCTCTGTCTAACCCTACCACCCTCCCTACAGCAAGCCCTCTGTCTAACCCTACCACCCTCCATACAACTCTCCCTCTGTCTAACCCTACCACCCTCCATACAGCTCTCCCTCTGTCTGAACCTACTGCCCTCCATCCAGCTCTCCCTCTGTCTAACCCTACCACCCTCCATACAGCTCTCCCTCTGTCTAACCCTACCACCCTCCATGCAGCTCTCCCTCTGTCTAATCCTACCACCCTCCATACAGCTCTCCCTCTGTCTAACCCTCCCACCCTCCATACAGCTCTCCCTCTGTCTAACCCTACCACCATCCATACAGCTCTCCCTCTGTCTAACCCTCCCACCCTCCATACAGCTCTCCCTCTGTCTAACCCTACCGCCCTCCATACAGCTCTCCCTCCATCCAACCCTACCACCTTCCATACAGCTCTCCCTCCATCCATTGCTACAACCTCCATACAGCTCTCCCTCTGTCTTACCCTACCACCCTCCATAAAGCTCTCCCTCTGGCTAACCCTCCCACTCTCCATACAGCTCTCCCTCTGTCTAACCCTACCGCCTCCATACAGTTCTCCCTATGTCTAACCCTACCACCCTCCATACAGCTCTCCCTCTGTCTAACCCTACCACCCTCCATACAGCTCTCCCTCTGTCTAACCCTACCACCCTCCATACAGTTCGCCCTATGTCTAACCCTACCACCCTCCATACAGCTCTCCCTCTGTCTAACCCTACCACCCTCCATACAGCTCTCCCTCTGTCTAACCCTACCACCCTCCATACAGCTCTCCCCCTGTCCAACCCTACCACCCTCCATACAGCTCTCCCCTTGTCTAACCCTTTCATCCTCCATACAGCTCTCCCTCTGTTTAACCGTACCACCCTTCATACAGCTCTACCTCTCTCTAACCCTACCACCCTCCATACAGCTCTCCCTCTGTAATAACCCTTCCGCCCTCCATACAGCTCTCCCTCTGTCTAACCCTACCACCCTCCATACAGCTCTCCCTCTGTCTAACACTACCACCCTCCATACAGCTCTCCCTCTGTCTAACCCTACCGCCCTCCATACAGCTCTCCCTCCATCAAACCCTACCAACCTCCATATAGCTCTCCCTCCATCCAACCCTACCACCCTCCATACAGCTCTCCCTCTGTCTAAATCTACCGCCCTCCATACCGCTCTCCCTCTGTCTAACCCTACCACCCTCCGTACAGCTCTCCCTCTGTCTAACCCTACCACCCTCCATACAGCTCTCTCTCTGTCTAACCCTATCACCCTCCATACTGCTCTCCCTCTGTCTAACCCTACTGCCCTCCATACAGCTCTCCCTCTGTCTTACCCTACCACCCTCCATACATCTCTCCCACCATCAAACCCGACCACCCTCCATACAGCTCTCCCTCCATCCAACCCTACCAACCTCCATACAGCTGTCCCTCCATCCAACCCTACCACCCTCCATACAGCTCTCCCTCTGGCTAACCCTCCCACCCTCCATACAGCTCTCCCTGTGTCTAACCCTACCACCATCCATACAGCTCTCCCTCCATCCAACCCTACCACCCTCCATACAGCTCTCCCTCTGTCTAAATCTACCGCCCTCCATACCGCTCTCCCTCTGTCTAACCCTACCACCCTCCGTACAGCTCTCCCTCTGTCTAACCCTACCACCCTCCATACAGCTCTCTCTCTGTCTAACCCTACCACCCTCCATACTGCTCTCCCTCTGTCTAACCCTACTGCCCTCCATACAGCTCTTCCTCTGTCTTACCCTACCACCCTCCATACATCTCTCCCACCATCAAACCCGACCACCCTCCATACAGCTCTCCCTCCATCCAACCCTACCAACCTCCATACAGCTGTCCCTCCATCCAACCCTACCACCCTCCATACAGCTCTCCCTCTGGCTAACCCTCCCACCCTCCATACAGCTCTCCCTGTGTCTACCCCTACCACCATCCATACAGCTCTCCCTCTGTCTAACCCTACCACCCTCCATACAGCTCTCCCTCTGTCTAACCCTACCGCCCTCCATACAGCTCTCCCTCCATCCAACCCTACCACCTTCCATACAGCTCTCCCTCCGTCCATTGCTACAACCTCCATACAGCTCTCCCTCTGTCTTACCCTACCACCCTCCATACAGCTCTCCCTCTGGCTAACCCTCCCACTCTCCATACAGCTCTCCCTCTGTCTAACCCTACCGCCCTCCATACAGATCTCCCTATGTCTAACCCTACCACCCTCCATACAGCTCTCCCTCTGTCTAACCCTACCACCCTCCATACAGCTCTCCCTCTGTCTAACCCTACCACCCTCCATACAGTTCGCCCTATGTCTAACCCTACCACCCTCCATAAAGCTCTCCCTCTGTCTAACGCTACCACCCTCCATACAGCTCTACCTCTCTCTAACCCTACCACCCTCCATACAGCTCTCCCTCTGTAATAACCCTTCCGCCCTCCATACAGCTCTCCCTCTGGCTAACCCTCCCACCCTCCATACAGCTCTCCCTCTGTCTAACCCTACCACCATACATACAGCTCTCCCTCTGTCTAACCCTACCGCCCTCCATACAGCTCTCCCTCTGTCTTATCCTACCGCCCTCCATACAGCTCTCCCTCTGTCTTAGCCTACCGCCCTCCATACAGCTCTCCCTCTGTCTAACCCTACCACCCTCCATACAGCTCTCCCTCTGTCTAACCCTACCGTCCTCCATACAGCTCTCCCTCTGTCTAACCCTACCACCCTCCATGAAGCTCTACCTCTGTCTAACCCTACCACCCTCCATACAGCTCTCCCTTCATCCAACCCTACCACCCTCCATACAGCTCTCCCTCTGTCTAAACCTACTGCCCTCCATACAGCTCTCCCTCTGTCTAACCCAACACCCTCCATACAGCTCTCATTCCGTCCAACCCTACCACCCTCCATACAGCTCTCCCTCTGTCTAACCCAACCACCCTTCATACAGCTCTCCCTCTGTCTAAACCTACCACCCTCCATACAACTCTCCCTCTGTCTAACCCTACCACCCTCCATACAGCTCTCCCTCTGTCTAACCCTACCAACCTCCATACAGCTCTCCCTCCATCCAACCCTACCACCCTCCATACAGCTCTCCCTCTGTCTGAACCTACTGCCCTCCATCCAGCTCTCCCTCTGTCTAATCCTACCACCCTCCATACAGCTCTCCCTCTGTCTAACCCTACCACCCTCCATGCAGCTCTCCCTCTGTCTAATCCTACCACCCTCCATACAGCTCTCCCTCTGTCTAACCCTCCCACCCTCCATAGAGCTCTCCCTCTGTCTAACCCTACCACCATCCATACAGCTCTACCTCTGTCTAACCCTACCACCCTCCATACAGCTCTCCCTTCATCCAACCCTACCACCCTCCATACAGCTCTCCCTCTGTCTAAACCTACTGCCCTCCATACAGCTCTCCCTCTGTCTTACCCAACACCCTCCATACAGCTCTCCCTCCATCCAACCCTACCTCCCTCCATACAGCTCTCCCTCCGTCCAACCCTACTACCCTTCATACAGCTCTCCCTCTGTCTAAACCTACCACTATCCATACTGCTCTCCTTCTGTCTAACCCTACCGCCCTCCATACAGCTCTCCCTCCGTCCAACCCTACCACCCTTCATACAGCTCTCCCTCTGTCTAAACCTACCACCCTCCATACTGCTCTCCTTCTGTCTAACCCTACCACCCTCCATACATCTCTCCCACCATCAAACCCTACCACCCTCCATACAGCTCTCCCTCCATCCAACCGTACCAACCTCCATACAGCTGTCCCTCCATCTAACCCTACCACCCTCCCTACAGCTCTCCCTCTGTCTAAACCTACCGCCCTCCATACAGCTCTCCCTCTGTCTAAACCTACTGCCCTCCATACAGCTCTCCCTCTGTCTAACCCTACCACCCTCCATACAGCTCTCCCTCCATCCAACCCTACCTCCCTCCATACAGCTCTCCCTCTGTCTAACCCTAACACCCTCCATACAGCTCTCCCTCCATCCAACCCTACCTCCCTCCATACAGCTCTCATTCCGTCCAACCCTGCCACCCTTCATACAGGTCTCCCTCTGTCTAACCCTACCACCCTCCCTACAGCTAGCCCTCTGTCTAACCCTACCACCCTCCATACAACTCTCCCTCTGTCTAAGCCTACCACCCTCCATACAGCTCTCCCTCTGTCTAACCCTACCAACCTCCATACAGCTCTCCCTCCATCCAACCCTACCACCCTCCATACAGCTCTCCCTCTGTCTGAACCTACTGCCCTCCATCCAGCTCTCCCTCTGTCTAACCCTACCACCCTCCATACAGCTCTCCCTCTGTCTAACCCTACCACCCTCCATGCAGCTCTCCCTCTGTCTAATCCTACCACCCTCCATACAGCTCTCCCTCTGTCTAACCCTCCCATCCTCCATACAGCTCTCCCTCTGTCTAACCCTACCACCATCCATACAGCTCTCCCTCTGTCTAACCCTACCACCCTCCATACAGCTCTCCCTCTGTCTAACCCTACCGCCCTCCATACAGCTCTCCCTCCATCCAACCCTACCACCTTCCATACAGCTCTCCCTCCGTCCATTGCTACAACCTCCATACACCTCTCCCTCTGTCTTACCCTACCACCCTCCATACAGCTCTCCCTCTGGCTAACCCTCCCACTCTCCATACAGCTCTCCCTCTGTCTAACCCTACCGCCTCCATACAGTTCTCCCTATGTCTAACCCTACCACCCTCCATACAGCTCTCCCTCTGTCTAACCCTACCACCCTCCATACAGCTCTCCCTCTGTCTAACCCTACCACCCTCCATACAGTTCGCCCTATGTCTAACCCTACCACCCTCCATACAGCTCTCCCTCTGTCTAACCCTACCACCCTCCATACAGCTCTCCCTCTGTCTAACCCTACCACCCTCCATACAGCTCTCCCCCTGTCCAACCCTACCACCCTCCATACAGCTCTCCCCTTGTCTAACCCTTTCATCCTCCATACAGCTCTCCCTCTGTTTAACCGTACCACCCTTCATACAGCTCTACCTCTCTCTAACCCTACCACCCTCCATACAGCTCTCCCTCTGTAATAACCCTTCCGCCCTCCATACAGCTCTCCCTCTGTCTAACCCTACCACCCTCCATACAGCTCTCCCTCTGTCTAACCCTACCACCCTCCATACAGCTCTCCCTCTGTCTAACCCTACCGCCCTCCATTCAGCTCTCCCTCCATCAAAACCTACCAACCTCCATATATCTCTCCCTCCATCCAACCCTACCACCCTCCATACAGCTCTCCCTCTGTCTAAATCTACCGCCCTCCATACAGCTCTCCCTCTGTCTAACCCTACCACCCTCCATACAGCTCTCCCTCTGCTAACCCTATCACCCTCCATACAGCTCTCCCTCTGTCTAACCCTACCACCCTCCATACTGCTCTCCCTCTGTCTAACCCTACCGCCCTCCATACAGCTCTCCCTCTGTCTTACCCTACCACCCTCCATACATCTCTCCCACCATCAAACCCGACCACCCTCCATACAGCTCTCCCTCCATCCAACCCTACCAACCTCCATACAGCTGTCCCTCCATCCAACCCTACCACCCTCCATACAGCTCTCCCTCTGGCTAACCCTCCCACCCTCCAGACAGCTCTCCCTCTGTCTAACCCTACCACCATCCATACAGCTCTCCCTCTGTCTAACCCTACCACCCTCCATACAGCTCTCCCTCTGTCTAACCCTACCGCCCTCCATACAGCTCTCCCTCCATCCAACCCTACCACCTTCCATACAGCTCTCCCTCCGTCCATTGCTACAACCTCCATACAGCTCTCCCTCTGTCTTACCCTACCACCCTCCATACAGCTCTCCCTCTGGCTAACCCTCCCACTCTCCATACAGCTCTCCCTCTGTCTAACCCTACCGCCCTCCATACAGATCTCCCTATGTCTAACCCTACCACCCTCCATACAGCTCTCCCTCTGTCTAACCCTACCACCCTCCATACAGCTCTCCCTCTGTCTAACCCTACCACCCTCCATACAGTTCGCCCTATGTCTAACCCTACCACCCTCCATACAGCTCTCCCTCTGTCTAACCCTACCACCCTCCATACAGCTCTACCTCTCTCTAACCCTACCACCCTCCATACAGCTCTCCCTCTGTAATAACCCTTCCGCCCTCCATACAGCTCTCCCTCTGGCTAACCCTCCCACCCTCCATACAGCTCTCCCTCTGTCTAACCCTACCACCATCCATACAGCTCTCCCTCTGTCTAACCCTACCGCCCTCCATACAGCTCTCCCTCTGTCTTATCCTACCGCCCTCCATACAGCTCTCCCTCTGTCTTAGCCTACCGCCCTCCATACAGCTCTCCCTCTGTCTAACCCTACCACCCTCCATACAGCTCACCCTCCATCCAACCCTACCACCTTCCATACAGCTCTCCCTCCGTCCATTGCTAAACCCTCCATAAAGCTCTCCCTCTGTCTAAACCTACTGCCCTCCATACAGCTCTCCCTCTGTCTAACCCTACCAACCTCCATACAGTTCTCCCTCTGTCTAACCCTACCACCCACCATACAGCTCTCCCTCTGTCTTAACCTACCACCCTCCAGTCAGCTCTCCCTCCATCCAACCCCACCGCCCTCCATACAGCTCTCCCTCTGTCTAACCCTACCACCCTCCATACAGCTCTCCCTCTGCCTAACCCTACCGCCCTCCATACAGCTCTCCCTCTGTCTAACCCTACCACCCTCCATACAGCTCTCCCTCTGTCTAACCCTACCATCCTCCATACAGCTCTCCCTCTGTCTAACCCTACCAACCTCCATACAGCTCTCCCTCTGTCTAACCCTTTCATCCTCCATACAGCTCTCCCTCTGTCTAACCCTACCAACCTCCATACAGCTCTCCCTCTGTCTAACCCTTCCGCCCTCCATACAGCTCTCCCTCTGTCTATCCCTACTACCCTCCATACAGCTCTCCCTCCATCCAACCCTACCACCCTCCATACAGCTCTCCCTCTGTCTAACCCTACCGCCCTCCATACAGCTCTCCCTCTGTCTAACCCTTACGCCCTCCATACAGCTCTCCCTCTGTCTAACCCTACCACCCTCCATACAGCTCTCCCTCCATCCAACCCTACCACCTTCCATACAGCTCTTCCTCCGTCCAACCCTACCACCCTCCATACAGCTCTCCCTCTGTCTAAAACTACTGCCCTCCATACAGCTCTCCCTCTGTCTAAACCTAACACCCTCCATACAGCTCTCCCTCCATCCAACTCTACCTCCCTCCATACAGCTCTCCCTCCGTCCAACCCTACCACCCTTCATACAGCTTTCCCTCTGTCTAATTCTATCACCCTCCATACAGCTCTCCCTCTGTCTAACCCAACCATCCTCCATACAGCTCTCCCTCTGTCTAACCCTACCGCCCTCCATACAGCTCTCCCTCTGTGTAAACCTACTGCCCTCCATACAGCTCTCCCTCCGTCTAACCCTACCACCCTCCATACAGCTCTCCCTCTGTCTTACCCTACCATAGTCCATACAGCTCTCCCTCCATCCAACCCTAATGCCCTCCATACAGCTCTCCCTCTGTCTAACACTACCACCCTCCATACAGCTCTCCCTCTGTCTAACACTACCACCCTCCATACAGCTCTCCCTCTGTCTAACCCAGCACCCTCCATACACTCTCCCTCTGTCTAACCCTAACACCCTCCATACAGCTCTCCCTCCATCCAACCCTACCTCCCTCCATACAGCTCTCCCTCCGTCCAACCCTACCACCCTTCATACAGCTTTCCCTCTGTCTAACCCTATCACCCTCCATACAGCTCTCCCTCTGTCTAACCCAGCACCCTCCATACACTCTCCCTTTGTCTAACCCTACCACCCTCCATACAGCTCTCCCTCTGTCTTACCCGATCACCCTCCATACAGCTCTCCCTCTGTCCAACCCTACCACCCTCCATACAGCTCTCCCTCTGTCTAACCCTACCACCCTCCCTACAGCTAGCCCTCTGTCTAACCCTACCACCCTCCGTACAGCTCTACCTCTGTCTAAACCTACCGCCCTCCATACATCTCTCCCTCTGTCTAACCCTACCACCCTCCATACTGCTCTCCCCCTGTCTAACCCTACCACCCTCCATACAGCTCTCCCTCCATCCAACCCTAATGCCCTCCATACAGCTCTCCCTCTGTCTAACCCTACCACCCTCCATAAAGCTCTCCCTCTGTCTATCCCTACTACCCTCCATACAGCTCTCCCTCCATCCAACCCTACCACCCTCCATACAGCTCTCCCTCTGTCTAACCCTACCGCCCTCCATACAGCTCTCCCTCTGTCTAACCCTTACGCCCTCCATACAGCTCTCCCTCTGTCTAACCCTACCACCCTCCATACAGCTCTCCCTCCATCCAACCCTACCACCTTCCATACAGCTCTTCCTCCGTCCAACCCTACCACCCTCCATACAGCTCTCCCTCTGTCTAAAACTACTGCCCTCCATACAGCTCTCCCTCTGTCTAAACCTAACACCCTCCATACAGCTCTCCCTCCATCCAACTCTACCTCCCTCCATACAGCTCTCCCTCCGTCCAACCCTACCACCCTTCATACAGCTTTCCCTCTGTCTAATTCTATCACCCTCCATACAGCTCTCCCTCTGTCTAACCCAACCATCCTCCATACAGCTCTCCCTCTGTCTAACCCTACCGCCCTCCATACAGCTCTCCCTCTGTGTAAACCTACTGCCCTCCATACAGCTCTCCCTCCGTCTAACCCTACCACCCTCCATACAGCTCTCCCTCTGTCTTACCCTACCATAGTCCATACAGCTCTCCCTCCATCCAACCCTAATGCCCTCCATACAGCTCTCCCTCTGTCTAACACTACCACCCTCCATACAGCTCTCCCTCTGTCTAACACTACCACCCTCCATACAGCTCTCCCTCTGTCTAACCCAGCACCCTCCATACACTCTCCCTCTGTCTAACCCTAACACCCTCCATACAGCTCTCCCTCCATCCAACCCTACCTCCCTCCATACAGCTCTCCCTCCGTCCAACCCTACCACCCTTCATACAGCTTTCCCTCTGTCTAACCCTATCACCCTCCATACAGCTCTCCCTCTGTCTAACCCAGCACCCTCCATACACTCTCCCTTTGTCTAACCCTACCACCCTCCATACAGCTCTCCCTCTGTCTTACCCGATCACCCTCCATACAGCTCTCCCTCTGTCCAACCCTACCACCCTCCATACAGCTCTCCCTCTGTCTAACCCTACCACCCTCCCTACAGCTAGCCCTCTGTCTAACCCTACCACCCTCCGTACAGCTCTACCTCTGTCTAAACCTACCGCCCTCCATACATCTCTCCCTCTGTCTAACCCTACCACCCTCCATACTGCTCTCCCCCTGTCTAACCCTACCACCCTCCATACAGCTCTCCCTCCATCCAACCCTAATGCCCTCCGTACAGCTCTACCTCTGTCTAACCCTACCGCCCTCCATACATCTCTCCCTCTGTCTAACCCTACCACCCTCCATACAGCTCTCCCTCTGTCTTACCCTTCCGCCCTCCATGCAGCTCTCCCTCTGTCTAACCCTACCACCCTCCATACAGCTGTCCCTCCATCCAACCCTACCACCCTCCATACAGCTCTCCCTCTGTCTGAACCTACTGCCCTCCATACAGCTCTCCCTCTGTCTAACCCTACCGCCCTCCATACAGCTCTACCTCTGTCTAACCCTACCGCCCACCCTACAGCTCCCCCTCTGTCTAACCCTACCACCCTCCATACAGCTCTCCCTCTGTCTAACCCTACCACCCTCCATACAGCTCGCCCTCTATCTAACCCTACCACCCTCCATACAGTTCTCCCTATGTCTAACCCTACCGCCCTCCATACAGCTCTCCCTCTGTCTAACCCTACCACCCTCCATACAGCTCTCCCTCTGTCTAACCCTACCAACCTCCATGCAGCTCTCCCCTTGTCTAACCCTACCACCCTCCATACAGCTCTCCCTCTGTCTAACCCTTCCGCCCTCCATACAGCTCTCCCTCTGTCTAACCCTACCGCCCTCCAAACAGCTCTCCCTCTGTCTAACCGTACCACCCTCCATACAGCTCTCCCTCTGTTTAATCCTACCACCCTCCATACAGCTCTCCCTCTGCCTAACCCTACCACCCTCCATACAGCTCTCCCTCCATCCAACCCTACCTCCCTCCATACAGCTCTCCCTCCGTCCAACCCTACCACCCTTCATACAGCTCTCCCTCTGTCTAATACTACTGCCCTCCATACAGCTCTCCCTCCGTCCAACCCTACCACCCTTCATACAGCTCTCCCTCTGTCTAATACTACTGCCCTCCATACAGCTCTCCCTCTTTCTAACCCTACCACCCTCCATACAGTTCTCCCTCTGTCTAAACCTACCACCCTCCATACAGCTCTCCCTCTGTCTAACCCTACCACCCTCCATACAGCGCTCCCTCTGTCTTACCCTACCACAGTCCATACAGCTCTCCCTCCATCCAACCCTAATGCCCTCCCTACAGCTCTCCCTCTGTCTTACCCTACCACAGTCCAGACAGCTCTCCCTCCATCCAACCCTAATGCCCTCCATACAGCTCTCCCTCTGTCTAACCCTACCACCCTCCATACAGCTCTCCCTCTGTCTAACCCTACCACCCTCCATACAGCTCTCCCTCTGTCTAACCCTACCGCCCTCCATACAGCTCTCCCTCCATCAAAACCTACCAACCTCCATATAGCTCTCCCTCCATCCAACCCTAACACCCTCCATACAGCTCTCCCTCTGTCTAAATCTACCGCCCTCCATACAGCTCTCCCTCTGTCTAACGCTACCACCCTCCATACAGCTCTCCCTCTGTCTAACCCTATCACCCTCCATACAGCTCTCCCTCTGTCTAACCCTACCACCCTCCATACTGCTCTCCCTCTGTCTAACCCTACCGCCATCCATACAGCTCTCCCTCTGTCTTACCCTACCACCCTCCATACATCTCTCCCACCATCAAACCCGACCACCCTCCATACAGCTCTCCCTCCATCCAACCCTACCAACCTCCATACAGCTGTCCCTCCATCCAACCCTACCACCCTCCATACAGCTCTCCCTCTGGCTAACCCTCCCACCCTCCAGACAGCTCTCCCTCTGTCTAACCCTACCACCATCCATACAGCTCTCCCTCTGTCTAACCCTACCACCCTCCATACAGCTCTCCCTCTGTCTAACCCTACCGCCCTCCATACAGCTCTCCCTCCATCCAACCCTACCACCTTCCATACAGCTCTCCCTCCGTCCATTGCTACAACCTCCATACAGCTCTCCCTCTGTCTTACCCTACCACCCTCCATACAGCTCTCCCTCTGGCTAACCCTCCCACTCTCCATACAGCTCTCCCTCTGTCTAACCCTACCGCCCTCCATACAGATCTCCCTATGTCTAACCCTACCACCCTCCATACAGCTCTCCCTCTGTCTAACCCTACCACCCTCCATACAGCTCTCCCTCTGTCTAACCCTACCACCCTCCATACAGTTCGCCCTATGTCTAACCCTACCACCCTCCATACAGCTCTCCCTCTGTCTAACCCTACCACCCTCCATACAGCTCTACCTCTCTCTAACCCTACCACCCTCCATACAGCTCTCCCTCTGTAATAACCCTTCCGCCCTCCATACAGCTCTCCCTCTGGCTAACCCTCCCACCCTCCATACAGCTCTCCCTCTGTCTAACCCTACCACCATCCATACAGCTCTCCCTCTGTCTAACCCTACCGCCCTCCATACAGCTCTCCCTCTGTCTTATCCTACCGCCCTCCATACAGCTCTCCCTCTGTCTTAGCCTACTGCCCTCCATACAGCTCTCCCTCTGTCTAACCCTACCACCCTCCATACAGCTCACCCTCCATCCAACCCTACCACCTTCCATACAGCTCTCCCTCCGTCCATTGCTAAACCCTCCATAAAGCTCTCCCTCTGTCCAAACCTACTGCCCTCCATACAGCTCTCCCTCTGTCTAACCCTACCAACCTCCATACAGTTCTCCCTCTGTCTAACCCTACCACCCACCATACAGCTCTCCCTCTGTCTTAACCTACCACCCTCCAGTCAGCTCTCCCTCCATCCAACCCCACCGCCCTCCATACAGCTCTCCCTCTGTCTAAACCTACCACCCTCCATACAGCTCTCCCTCTGCCTAACCCTACCACCCTCCATACAGGTCTCCCTCTGTCTAACCCTACCACCCTCCATACAGCTCTCCCTCTGTCTAACCCTACCAACCTCCATACAGCTCTCCCTCTGTCTAACCCTTTCATCCTCCATACAGCTCTCCCTCTGTCTAACCCTTCCGCCCTCCATACAGCTCTCCCTCTGTCTAACCCTTCCGCCCTCCATACAGCTCTCCCTCTGTCTATCCCTACTACCCTCCATACAGCTCTCCCTCCATCCAACCCTACCACCCTCCATACAGCTCTCCCTCTGTCTAACCCTACCGCCCTCCATACAGCTCTCCCTCTGTCTAACCCTTACGCCCTCCATACAGCTCTCCCTCTGTCTAACCCTACCACCCTCCATACAGCTCTCCCTCCATCCAACCCTACCACCTTCCATACAGCTCTTCCTCCGTCCAACCCTACCACCCTCCATACAGCTCTCCCTCTGTCTAAAACTACTGCCCTCCATACAGCTCTCCCTCTGTCTAAACCTAACACCCTCCATACAGCTCTCCCTCCATCCAACTCTACCTCCCTCCATACAGCTCTCCCTCCGTCCAACCCTACCACCCTTCATACAGCTTTCCCTCTGTCTAATTCTATCACCCTCCATACAGCTCTCCCTCTGTCTAACCCAACCATCCTCCATACAGCTCTCCCTCTGTCTAACCCTACCGCCCTCCATACAGCTCTCCCTCTGTGTAAACCTACTGCCCTCCATACAGCTCTCCCTCCGTCTAACCCTACCACCCTCCATACAGCTCTCCCTCTGTCTTACCCTACCATAGTCCATACAGCTCTCCCTCCATCCAACCCTAATGCACTCCATACAGCTCTCCCTCTGTCTCACACTACCACCCTCCATACAGCTCTCCCTCTGTCTAACACTACCACCCTCCATACAGCTCTCCCTCTGTCTAACCCAGCACCCTCCATACACTCTCCCTCTGTCTAACCCTAACACCCTCCATACAGCTCTCCCTCCATCCAACCCTACCTCCCTCCATACAGCTCTCCCTCCGTCCAACCCTACCACCCTTCATACAGCTTTCCCTCTGTCTAACCCTATCACCCTCCATACAGCTCTCCCTCTGTCTAACCCAGCACCCTCCATACACTCTCCCTCTGTCTAACCCTACCACCCTCCATACAGCTCTCCCTCTGTCTTACCCGATCACCCTCCATACAGCTCTCCCTCTGTCCAACCCTACCACCCTCCATACAGCTCTCCCTCTGTCTAACCCTACCACCCTCCCTACAGCTAGCCCTCTGTCTAACCCTACCACCCTCCGTACAGCTCTACCTCTGTCTAAACCTACCGCCCTCCATACATCTCTCCCTCTGTCTAACCCTACCACCCTCCATACTGCTCTCCCCCTGTCTAACCCTACCACCCTCCATACAGCTCTCCCTCCATCCAACCCTAATGCCCTCCGTACAGCTCTACCTCTGTCTAACCCTACCGCCCTCCATACATCTCTCCCTCTGTCTAACCCTACCACCCTCCATACAGCTCTCCCTCTGTCTTACCCTTCCGCCCTCCATGCAGCTCTCCCTCTGTCTAACCCTACCACCCTCCATACAGCTGTCCCTCCATCCAACCCTACCACCCTCCATACAGCTCTCCCTCTGTCTGAACCTACTGCCCTCCATACAGCTCTCCCTCTGTCTAACCCTACCGCCCTCCATACAGCTCTAACTCTGTCTAACCCTACCGCCCACCCTACAGCTCCCCCTCTGTCTAACCCTACCACCCTCCATACAGCTCTCCCTCTGTCTAACCCTACCGCCCTCCATACAGCTCTCCCTCCATCCAACCCTACCACCTTCCATACAGCTCTCCCTCCGTCCATTGCTACAACCTCCATACAGCTCTCCCTCTGTCTTACCCTACCACCCTCCATACAGCTCTCCCTCTGGCTAACCCTCCCACTCTCCATACAGCTCTCCCTATGTCTAACCCTACCGCCCTCCATACAGATCTCCCTATGTCTAACCCTACCACCCTCCATACAGCTCTCCCTCTGTCTAACCCTACCACCCTCCATACAGCTCTCCCTCTGTCTAACCCTACCACCCTCCATACAGTTCGCCCTATGTCTAACCCTACCACCCTCCATACAGCTCTCCCTCTGTCTAACCCTACCACCCTCCATACAGCTCTACCTCTCTCTAAACCTACCACCCTCCATACAGCTCTCCCTCTGTAATAACCCTTCCGCCCTCCATGCAGCTCTCCCTCTGGCTAACCCTCCCACCCTCCATACAGCTCTCCCTCTGTCTAACCCTACCACCATCCATACAGCTCTCCCTCTGTCTAACCCTACCGCCCTCCATACAGCTCTCCCTCTGTCTTATCCTACCGCCATCCATACAGCTCTCCCTCTGTCTTAGCCTACCGCCCTCCATACAGCTCTCCCTCTGTCTAACTCTACCACCCTCCATACAGCTCACCCTCCATCCAACCCTACCACCCTCCATACAGCTCTCCCTGTCTAAACCTACTGCCCTCCATACAGCTCTCCCTCTGTCTAACCCTACCAACCTCCATACAGTTCTCCCTCTGTCTAACCCTACCACCCACCATACAGCTCTCCCTCTGTCTTAACCTACCACCCTCCAGTCAGCTCTCCCTCCATCCAACCCCACCGCCCTCCATACAGCTCTCCCTCTGTCTAACCCTACCACCCTCCATACAGCTCTCCCTCCATCCAACCCTAATGCCCTCCGTACAGCTCTACCTCTGTCTAACCCTACCGCCCTCCATACATCTCTCCCTCTGTCTAACCCTACCACCCTCCATACAGCTCTCCCTCTGTCTTACCCTTCCGCCCTCCATGCAGCTCTCCCTCTGTCTAACCCTACCACCCTCCATACAGCTGTCCCTCCATCCAACCCTACCACCCTCCATACAGCTCTCCCTCTGTCTGAACCTACTGCCCTCCATACAGCTCTCCCTCTGTCTAACCCTACCGCCCTCCATACAGCTCTAACTCTGTCTAACCCTACCGCCCACCCTACAGCTCCCCCTCTGTCTAACCCTACCACCCTCCATACAGCTCTCCCTCTGTCTAACCCTACCGCCCTCCATACAGCTCTCCCTCCATCCAACCCTACCACCTTCCATACAGCTCTCCCTCCGTCCATTGCTACAACCTCCATACAGCTCTCCCTCTGTCTTACCCTACCACCCTCCATACAGCTCTCCCTCTGGCTAACCCTCCCACTCTCCATACAGCTCTCCCTATGTCTAACCCTACCGCCCTCCATACAGATCTCCCTATGTCTAACCCTACCACCCTCCATACAGCTCTCCCTCTGTCTAACCCTACCACCCTCCATACAGCTCTCCCTCTGTCTAACCCTACCACCCTCCATACAGTTCGCCCTATGTCTAACCCTACCACCCTCCATACAGCTCTCCCTCTGTCTAACCCTACCACCCTCCATACAGCTCTACCTCTCTCTAAACCTACCACCCTCCATACAGCTCTCCCTCTGTAATAACCCTTCCGCCCTCCATGCAGCTCTCCCTCTGGCTAACCCTCCCACCCTCCATACAGCTCTCCCTCTGTCTAACCCTACCACCATCCATACAGCTCTCCCTCTGTCTAACCCTACCGCCCTCCATACAGCTCTCCCTCTGTCTTATCCTACCGCCATCCATACAGCTCTCCCTCTGTCTTAGCCTACCGCCCTCCATACAGCTCTCCCTCTGTCTAACTCTACCACCCTCCATACAGCTCACCCTCCATCCAACCCTACCACCCTCCATACAGCTCTCCCTGTCTAAACCTACTGCCCTCCATACAGCTCTCCCTCTGTCTAACCCTACCAACCTCCATACAGTTCTCCCTCTGTCTAACCCTACCACCCACCATACAGCTCTCCCTCTGTCTTAACCTACCACCCTCCAGTCAGCTCTCCCTCCATCCAACCCCACCGCCCTCCATACAGCTCTCCCTCTGTCTAACCCTACCACCCTCCATACAGCTCTCCCTCTGCCTAACCCTACCGCCCTCCATACAGCTCTCCCTCTGTCTAACCCTACCACCCTCCATACAGCTCTCCCTCTGTCTAACCCTACCATCCTCCATACAGCTCTCCCTCTGCCTAACGCTACCAACCTCCATACAGCTCTCCCTCTGTCTAACCCTTTCATCCTCCATACAGCTCTCCCTCTGTCTAACCCTACCAACCCCCATACAGCTCTCCCTCTGTCTAACCCTTCCGCCCTCCATACAGCTCTCCCTCTGTCTATCCCTACTACCCTCCATTCAGCTCTCCCTCCATCCAACCCTACCACCCTCCATACAGCTCGCCCTCTGTCTAACTCTACCGCCCTCCATACAGCTCTCCCTCTGTCTAACCCTTACGCCCTCCATACAGCTCTCCCTCTGTCTAACCCTACCACCCTCCATACAGATCTCCCTCCATCCAACCCTACCACCTTCCATACAGCTCTTCCTCCGTCCAACCCTACCACCCTCCATACAGCTCTCCCTCTGTCTAAAACTACTGCCCTCCATACAGCTCTCCCTCTGTCTAAACCTAACACCCTCCATACAGCTCTCCCTCCATCCAACTCTACCTCCCTCCATACAGCTCTCCCTCCGTCCAACCCTACCACCCTTCATACAGCTTTCCCTCTGTCTAATTCTATCACCCTCCATACAGCTCTCCCTCTGTCTAACCCAACCATCCTCCATACAGCTCTCCCTCTGTCTAACCCTACCGCCCTCCATACAGCTCTCCCTCTGTGTAAACCTACTGCCCTCCATACAGCTCTCCCTCCGTCTAACCCTACCACCCTCCATACAGCTCTCCCTCTGTCTTACCCTACCATAGTCCATACAGCTCTCCCTCCATCCAACCCTAATGCCCTCCATACAGCTCTCCCTCTGTCTAACACTACCACCCTCCATACAGCTCTCCCTCTGTCTAACACTACTACCCTCCATACAGCTCTCCCTCTGTCTAACCCAGCACCCTCCATACACTCTCCCTCTGTCTAACCCTAACACGCTCCATACAGCTCTCCCTCCATCCAACCCTACCTCCCTCCATACAGCTCTCCCTCCGTCCAACCCTACCACCCTTCATACAGCTTTCCCTCTGTCTAACCCTATCACCCTCCATACAGCTCTCCCTCTGTCTAACCCAGCACCCTCCATACACTCTCCCTCTGTCTAACCCTACCACCCTCCATACAGCTCTCCCTCTGTCTTACCCGATCACCCTCCATACAGCTCTCCCTCTGTCCAACCCTACCACCCTCCATACAGCTCTCCCTCTGTCTAACCCTACCACCCTCCCTACAGCTAGCCCTCTGTCTAACCCTACCACCCTCCATACAGCTCTACCTCTGTCTAAACCTACCGCCCTCCATACATCTCTCCCTCTGTCTAACCCTACCACCCTCCATACTGCTCTCCCCCTGTCTAACCCTACCACCCTCCATACAGCTCTCCCTCCATCCAACCCTAATGCCCTCCGTACAGCTCTACCTCTGTCTAACCCTACCGCCCTCCATACATCTATCCCTCTGTCTAACCCTACCACCCTCCATACAGCTCTCCCTCTGTCTTACCCTTCCGCCCTCCATGCAGCTCTCCCTCTGTCTAACCCTACCACCCTCCATACAGCTGTCCCTCCATCCAACCCTACCACCCTCCATACAGCTCTCCCTCTGTCTGAACCTACTGCCCTCCATACAGCTCTCCCTCTGTCTAACCCTACCGCCCTCCATACAGCTCTACCTCTGTCTAACCCTACCGCCCACCCTACAGCTCCCCCTCTGTCTAACCCTACCACCCTCCATACAGCTCTCCCTCTGTCTAACCCTACCTCCCTCCATACAGCTCGCCCTCTATCTAACCCTACCACCCTCCATACAGTTCTCCCTATGTCTAACCCTACTGCCCTCCATACAGCTCTCCCTCTGTCTAACCCTACCACCCTCCATACAGCTCTCCCTCTGTCTAACCCTACCAACCTCCATGCAGCTCTCCCCTTGTCTAACCCTACCACCCTCCATACAGCTCTCCCTCTGTCTAACCCTTCCGCCCTCCATACAGCTCTCCCTCTGTCTAACTCTACCGCCCTCCAAACAGCTCTCCCTCTGTCTAACCCTACCACCCTCCATACAGCTCTCCCTCTGTTTAACCCTACCACCCTCCATACAGCTCTCCCTCTGCCTAACCCTACCACCCTCCATACAGCTCTCCCTCCATCCAACCCTACCTCCCTCCATACAGCTCTCCCTCCGTCCAACCCTACCACCCTTCATACAGCTCTTTCTCTGTCTAATACTACTGCCCTCCATACAGCTCTCCCTCCGTCCAACCCTACCACCCTTCATACAGCTCTCCCTCTGTCTAATACTACTGCCCTCCATACAGCTCTCCCTCTTTCTAACCCTACCACCCTCCATAGAGTTCTCCCTCTGTCTAAACCTACCACCCTCCATACAGCTCTCCCTCTGTCTAACCCTACCACCCTCCATACAGCGCTCCCTCTGTCTTACCCTACCACAGTCCATACAGCTCTCCCTCCATCCAACCCTAATGCCCTCCATACAGCTCTCCCTCTGTCTTACCCTACCACAGTCCAGACAGCTCTCCCTCCATCCAACCCTAATGCCCTCCATACAGCTCTCCCTCTGTCTAAAACTACCACCCTCCATACAGCTCTCCCTCTGTCTAACCCTACCACCCTCCATACAGCTCTCCCTCTGTCTAACACTACCACCCTCCATACAGCTATCCCTCTGTCTAAACCAGCACCCTCCATACAGCTCTCCCTCTGTCTTACCCGATCACCCTCCATACAGCTCCCCCTCTGTGTAACCCTACCACCCTCCCTACAGCTAGCCCTCTGTCTAACCCTACCACCCTCCATACAGCTCTCCCTCTGTATAACCCTACCACCCTCCATACAGCTCTCCCCCTGTCTAAAGCTACCACCCTCCATACAGCTCTCCCTCTGTCTAACCCTACCACCGTCCATACAGCTGTCCCTCCATCCAACCCTACCACCCTCCATACAGCTCTCCCTCTTTCTGAACCTACCGCCCTCCATACAGCTCTCCCTCTGTCTTACCCTACCACCCTCCATACAGCTCTCCCTCTGTCTAACCCTACCACCCTCCATACAGCTCTCCCTCTGTCTAACCCTACCACCCTCCATACAGCTCTCCCTCTGTCTAACCCTTCCACCCTCCATACAGCTCTCCCTCTGTCTAACCCTACCACCCTCCATACAGCTGTGCCTATGTCTAACCCTACCACCCTCCATACAGCTCTCCCTCTGTCTAACCCTACCACCCTCCATACAGCTCGCCCTCTGTCTAACCCTACCACCCTTCATACAGCTCTCACTTTGTCTAACCGTACCACCCTCCATCCAGCTCTCCCTCTGTCTAACCCTACCACCCTCCATACAGCTCTCCCTCTGTCTAAACCTACCGCCCTCCATACAGCTCTCCCTCTGTCTAACCCTTACGTCCTCCATACAGCTCTCCCTCTGTCTAACCCTACCACCCTCCATACAGCTCTCCCTCCATCCAAACCTACCACCTTCCATACAGCTCTTCCTCCGTCCAACCCTACCACCCTCCATACAGCTCTCCCTCTGTCTAATTCTATCACCCTCCATACAGCTCTCCCTCTGTCTCACCCTACCGCCCTCCATACAGCTCTCCCTCTGTCTAAACCGACTGTCCTCCATACAGCTCTCCCTCCGTCTAACCCTACCACCCTCCATACAGCTCTCCCTCCATCAAACCCTACCTCCCTCCATACAGCTGTCCCTCCGTCCAACCCTACCACCCTCCATACAGCTCTCCCTCTGTCTAACCCTACCACCCTCCATACAGCTCTCCCTCTGTCTTACCCTACCACAGTCCATACAGCTCTCCTTCCATCCAACCCTAATGCCCTCCATACAGCTCTCCCTCTGTCTAACACTACCACCCTCCATACAGCTCTCCCTCTGTCTAACACTACCACCCTCCATACAGCTCTCCCTCTGTCTAACCCAGCACCCTCCATACACTCTCCCTCTGTCTAACCCTAACACCCTCCATACAGCTCCCCCTCCATCCAACCCTACCTCCCTCCATACAGCTCTCCCTCCGTCCAACCCTACCACCCTTCATACAGCTTTCCTCTGTCTAACCCTATCACCCTCCATACAGCTCTCCCTCTGTCTAACCCAGCACCCTCCATACACTCTCCCTCTGTCTAACCCTACCACCCTCCATACAGCTCTCCCTCTGTCTTACCCGATCACCCTCCATACAGCTCTCCCTCTGTCCAACCCTACCACCCTCCATACAGCTCTCCCTCTGTCTAACCCTACCACCCTCCCTACAGCTAGCCCTCTGTCTAACCCTACCACCCTCCATACAGCTCTCCCTCTGTCTAACCCTACCACCCTCCATACAGCTCTCCCTCTGTCTATCCCTACCACCCTCCGTACAGCTCTACCTCTGTCTAAACCTACCGCCCTCCATACATCTCTCCCTCTGTCTATCCCTACCACAGTCCATACAGCTCTCCCTCCATCCAACCCTAATGCCCTACGTACAGCTCTACCTCTGTTTAACCCTACCGCCCTCCATACATCTCTCCCTCTGTCTAACCCTACCACCCTCCATACAGCTCTCCCTCTGTCTTACCCTTCCGCCCTCCATGCAGCTCTCCCTCTGTCTAACCCTACCACCCTCCATACAGCTGTCCCTCCATCCAACCCTACCATCCTCCATACAGCTCTCCCTCTGTCTGAACCTACTGCCCTCCATACAGCTCTCCCAATGTCTAACCCTACCGCCCTCCATACAGCTCTCCCTCTGTCTAACCCTACCGCCCACCCTACAGCTCCCCCTCTGTCTAACCCTACCACCCTCCATACAGCTCTCCCTCTGTCTAACCCTACCACCCTCCATACAGCTCGCCCTCTGTCTAACCCTACCACCCTCCATACAGTTCTCCCTATGTCTAACCCTACCGCCCTCCATACAGCTCTCCCTCTGTCTAACCCTACCACCCTCCATACAGCTCTCCCTCTGTCTAACCCTACCAACCTCCATACAGCTCTCCCCTTGTCTAACACTTTCACCCTCCATACAGCTCTCCCTCTGTCTTACCCTACCACAGTCCATACAGCTCTCCCTCCATCCAACCCTAATGCCCTCCATACAGCTCTCCCTCTGTCTAACCCTACCACCCTCCATACAGCTCTCCCTCTGTCCAACACTACCACCGTCCATACAGCTGTCCCTCTGTCTAACCCAGCACCCTCCATACAATCTCCCTCTGTCTAACCCTACCACCCTCCATACAGCTTTCCCTCTGTCTTACCCGATCACCCTCCATACAGCTCCCCCTCTGTCCAACCCTACCACCCTCCATACAGCTCTCCCTCTGTCTAACCCTACGACCCTCCATACAGCTCTCCCTCTGTCTAACCCTACCACCCTCCATACTGCACTCCCTCTGTCTAACCCTACCGCCCTCCATACATCTCTCCCTCTGTCTAACCCTACCACCCTCCATACAGCTCTCCCCCTGTCTAACCCTACCACCCTCCATACAGCTCTCCCTCTGCCTAACCATTCCGCCCTCCATACAGCTCTCCCTCTGTCTAACCCTACCACCCTCCATACAGCTGTCCCTCCATCAAACCCTACCAACCTCCATACAGCTCTCCCTCTTTCTGAAACTACTGCCCTCCATACAGCTCTCCCTCTGTCTAACCCTACCGCCCTCCATACAGCTCTCCCTCTGTCTAACCCTACCGCCCTCCATACAGCTCTCCCTCTGTCTAATCCTACCTCCCTCCATACAGCTCTCCCTCTGTCTAACCCTACCGCCCACCATACAGCTCCCCCTCTGTCTAATCCTACCTCCCTCCATACAGCTCTCCCTCTGTCTAACCCTTCCACCCTCCATACAGCTCTCCCTCTGTCTAACCCTACAACCCTCCATACAGCTCTCCCTCTGTCTAACCCTTCCGCCATCCATACAGCTCTCCCTCTGTCTAACCCTTCCGCCATCCATACAGCTCTCCCTCTGTCTAACCCTACCGCCCACCATACAGCTCTCCCTCTGTCTAACCCTACCACCCTCCATACAGCTCCCCCTCTGTTTAACCCTACCACCCTCCATGCAGCTCTCCCTCTGCCTAACCCTACCACGCTCCATACAGCTCTCCCTCCATCCAACCCTACCTCCCTCCATACAGCTCTCCCTCCGTCCAACCCTACCACCCTTCAAACAGCTCTCCCTCTGTCTAATACTACTGCCCTCCATACAGCTCTCCCTCCGTCCAACCCTACCACCCTCCATACAGCTCTCCCTCTGTCTAATACTACTGCCCTCCATACAGCTCTCCCTCTGTCTAGCCCTACCACCCTCCATACAGTTCTCCCTCTGTCTAAACCTACCACCCTCCATACAGCTCTCCCTCTGTCTAACCCTACCACCATCCATACATCTCTCCCTCTGTCTAACCCTACCACCCTCCATACAGCTCTCCCTCTGTCTTACCCTACCACAGTCCATACAGCTCTCCCTCCATCCAACCCTAATGCCCTCCATACAGCTCTCCCTCTGTCTAACCCTACCACCCTCCATACAGCTCTCCCTCTGTCTAACCCTACCACCCTCCATACAGCTCTCCCTCTGTCTAACCCTTCCACCCTCCATACAGCTCTCCCTCTGTCTAACCCTACCACCCTCCATACAGCTGTGCCTATGTCTAACCCTACCACCCTCCATACAGCTCTCCCTCTGTCTAACCCTACCACCCTCCATACAGCTCGCCCTCTGTCTAACCCTACCACCCTTCATACAGCTCTCACTTTGTCTAACCGTACCACCCTCCATCCAGCTCTCCCTCTGTCTAACCCTACCACCCTCCATACAGCTCTCCCTCTGTCTAAACCTACCGCCCTCCATACAGCTCTCCCTCTGTCTAACCCTTACGTCCTCCATACAGCTCTCCCTCTGTCTAACCCTACCACCCTCCATACAGCTCTCCCTCCATCCAAACCTACCACCTTCCATACAGCTCTTCCTCCGTCCAACCCTACCACCCTCCATACAGCTCTCCCTCTGTCTAATTCTATCACCCTCCATACAGCTCTCCCTCTGTCTCACCCTACCGCCCTCCATACAGCTCTCCCTCTGTCTAAACCGACTGTCCTCCATACAGCTCTCCCTCCGTCTAACCCTACCACCCTCCATACAGCTCTCCCTCCATCAAACCCTACCTCCCTCCATACAGCTGTCCCTCCGTCCAACCCTACCACCCTCCATACAGCTCTCCCTCTGTCTAACCCTACCACCCTCCATACAGCTCTCCCTCTGTCTTACCCTACCACAGTCCATACAGCTCTCCTTCCATCCAACCCTAATGCCCTCCATACAGCTCTCCCTCTGTCTAACACTACCACCCTCCATACAGCTCTCCCTCTGTCTAACACTACCACCCTCCATACAGCTCTCCCTCTGTCTAACCCAGCACCCTCCATACACTCTCCCTCTGTCTAACCCTAACACCCTCCATACAGCTCCCCCTCCATCCAACCCTACCTCCCTCCATACAGCTCTCCCTCCGTCCAACCCTACCACCCTTCATACAGCTTTCCTCTGTCTAACCCTATCACCCTCCATACAGCTCTCCCTCTGTCTAACCCAGCACCCTCCATACACTCTCCCTCTGTCTAACCCTACCACCCTCCATACAGCTCTCCCTCTGTCTTACCCGATCACCCTCCATACAGCTCTCCCTCTGTCCAACCCTACCACCCTCCATACAGCTCTCCCTCTGTCTAACCCTACCACCCTCCCTACAGCTAGCCCTCTGTCTAACCCTACCACCCTCCATACAGCTCTCCCTCTGTCTAACCCTACCACCCTCCATACAGCTCTCCCTCTGTCTATCCCTACCACCCTCCGTACAGCTCTACCTCTGTCTAAACCTACCGCCCTCCATACATCTCTCCCTCTGTCTATCCCTACCACAGTCCATACAGCTCTCCCTCCATCCAACCCTAATGCCCTACGTACAGCTCTACCTCTGTCTAACCCTACCGCCCTCCATACATCTCTCCCTCTGTCTAACCCTACCACCCTCCATACAGCTCTCCCTCTGTCTTACCCTTCCGCCCTCCATGCAGCTCTCCCTCTGTCTAACCCTACCACCCTCCATACAGCTGTCCCTCCATCCAACCCTACCATCCTCCATACAGCTCTCCCTCTGTCTGAACCTACTGCCCTCCATACAGCTCTCCCAATGTCTAACCCTACCGCCCTCCATACAGCTCTCCCTCTGTCTAACCCTACCGCCCACCCTACAGCTCCCCCTCTGTCTAACCCTACCACCCTCCATACAGCTCTCCCTCTGTCTAACCCTACCACCCTCCATACAGCTCGCCCTCTGTCTAACCCTACCACCCTCCATACAGTTCTCCCTATGTCTAACCCTACCGCCCTCCATACAGCTCTCCCTCTGTCTAACCCTACCACCCTCCATACAGCTCTCCCTCTGTCTAACCCTACCAACCTCCATACAGCTCTCCCCTTGTCTAACACTTTCACCCTCCATACAGCTCTCCCTCTGTCTTACCCTACCACAGTCCATACAGCTCTCCCTCCATCCAACCCTAATGCCCTCCATACAGCTCTCCCTCTGTCCAACCCTACCACCCTCCATACAGCTCTCCCTCTGTCCAACACTACCACCGTCCATACAGCTGTCCCTCTGTCTAACCCAGCACCCTCCATACAATCTCCCTCTGTCTAACCCTACCACCCTCCATACAGCTTTCCCTCTGTCTTACCCGATCACCCTCCATACAGCTCCCCCTCTGTCCAACCCTACCACCCTCCATACAGCTCTCCCTCTGTCTAACCCTACGACCCTCCATACAGCTCTCCCTCTGTCTAACCCTACCACCCTCCATACTGCACTCCCTCTGTCTAACCCTACCGCCCTCCATACATCTCTCCCTCTGTCTAACCCTACCACCCTCCATACAGCTCTCCCCCTGTCTAACCCTACCACCCTCCATACAGCTCTCCCTCTGCCTAACCATTCCGCCCTCCATACAGCTCTCCCTCTGTCTAACCCTACCACCCTCCATACAGCTGTCCCTCCATCAAACCCTACCAACCTCCATTCAGCTCTCCCTCTTTCCGAAACTACTGCCCTCCATACAGCTCTCCCTCTGTCTAACCCTACCGCCCTCCATACAGCTCTCCCTCTGTCTAACCCTACCGCCCTCCATACAGCTCTCCCTCTGTCTAATCCTACCTCCCTCCATACAGCTCTCCCTCTGTCTAACCCTACCGCCCACCATACAGCTCCCCCTCTGTCTAATCCTACCTCCCTCCATACAGCTCTCCCTCTGTCTAACCCTTCCACCCTCCATACAGCTCTCCCTCTGTCTAACCCTACAACCCTCCATACAGCTCTCCCTCTGTCTAACCCTTCCGCCATCCATACAGCTCTCCCTCTGTCTAACCCTTCCGCCATCCATACAGCTCTCCCTCTGTCTAACCCTACCGCCCACCATACAGCTCTCCCTCTGTCTAACCCTACCACCCTCCATACAGCTCCCCCTCTGTTTAACCCTACCACCCTCCATGCAGCTCTCCCTCTGCCTAACCCTACCACGCTCCATACAGCTCTCCCTCCATCCAACCCTACCTCCCTCCATACAGCTCTCCCTCCGTCCAACCCTACCACCCTTCAAACAGCTCTCCCTCTGTCTAATACTACTGCCCTCCATACAGCTCTCCCTCCGTCCAGCCCTACCACCCTCCATACAGCTCTCCCTCTGTCTAATACTACTGCCCTCCATACAGCTCTCCCTCTGTCTAGCCCTACCACCCTCCATACAGTTCTCCCTCTGTCTAAACCTACCACCCTCCATACAGCTCTCCCTCTGTCTAACCCTACCACCATCCATACATCTCTCCCTCTGTCTAACCCTACCACCCTCCATACAGCTCTCCCTCTGTCTTACCCTACCACAGTCCATACAGCTCTCCCTCCATCCAACCCTAATGCCCTCCATACAGCTCTCCCTCTGTCTAACCCTACCACCCTCCATACAGCTCTCCCTCTGTCTAACCCTACCACCCTCCATACAGCTCTCCCTCTGTCTAACACTACCACCCTCCATACAGCTCTCCCTCTGTCTAACCCAGCACCCTCCATACAGCTCTCCCTCTGTCTTATCCGATCACCCTCCATACAGCTCCCCCTCTGTCCAACCCTACCACCCTCCATACAGCTCTCCCTCTGTCTAACCCTACCACCCTCCATACAGCTCTCCCTCCATCCAACCCTACCACCTTCCATACAGCTCTTCCTCCGTCCAACCCTACCACCCTCCATACAGCTCTCCCTCTGTCTAAAACTACTGCCCTCCATACAGCTCTCCCTCTGTCTAACCCTAACACCCTCCATACAGCTCTCCCTCCATCCAACCCTACCTCCCTCCATACAGCTCTCCCTCCGTCCAACCCTACCACCCTTCATACAGCTTTCCCTCTGTCTAATTCTATCACCCTCCATACAGCTCTCCCTCTGTCTAACCCTACCATCCTCCATACAGCTCTCCCTCCGTCTAACCCTACCACCCTCCATACAGCTCTCCCTCCATCAAACCCTACCTCCCTGCATACAGCTGTCCCTCCGTCCAAGCCTACCACCCTCCATACAGCTCTCCCTCTGTCTAACCCTACCACCCTCCATACAGCTCTCCCTCTGTCTTACCCTACCACAGTCCATACAGCTCTCCCTCCATCCAACCCTAATGCCCTCCATACAGCTGTCCCTCTGTCTAACACTACCACCCTCCATACAGCTCTCCCTCTGTCTAACACTACCACCCTCCATACAGCTCTCCTTCTGTCTAACCCAGCACCCTCCATACACTCTCCCTCTGTCTAACCCTAACACCTTCCATACAGCTCTCCCTCCATCCAACCCTACCTCCCTCCATACAGCTCTCCCTCCGTCCAACCCTACCACCCTTCATACAGCTTTCCCTCTGTCTAACCCTATCACCCTCCATACACTCTCCCTCTGTCTAACCCTACCACCCTCCATACAGCTCTCCCTCTGTCTTACCCGATATCCCTCCATACAGCTCTCCCTCTGTCCAACCCTACCACCCTCCATACAGCTCTCCCTCTGTCTAACCCTACCACCCTCCCTACAGCTAGCCCTCTCTCTAACCCTACCGCCCTCCATACATCTCTCCCTCTGTCTAAACCTACCACCCTCCATACAGCTCTCCCCCTGTCTAACCCTACCACAGTCCATACAGCTCTCCCTCCATCCAACCCTAATGCCCTCCGTACAGCTCTACCTCTGTCTAACCCAACCGCCCTCCATACATCTCTCCCTCTGTCTAACCCTAACACCCTCCATACAGCTCTCCCTCTGTCTTACCCTTCCGCCCTCCATGCAGCTCTCCCTCTGTCTAACCCTACCACCCTCCATACAGCTGTCCCTCCATCCAACCCATCCACCCTCCATACAGCTCTCCCTCTGTCTGAACCTACTGCCCTCCATACAGCTCTCCCTCTGTCTAACCCTACCGCCCTCCATACAGCTCTCCCTCTGTCTAACCCTACCGCCCACCCTACAGCTCCCCCTCTGTCTAACCCTACCACCCTCCATACAGCTCTCCCTCTGTCTAAACCTTCCACCCTCCATACAGCTCGCCGTCTGTCTAACCCTACCGCCCTCCATACAGCTCTCCCTCTGTCTAACCCTACCGCCCTCCATACAGCTCTACCTCTGTCTAATCCTACCGCCCTCCATACAGCTCTCCCTCTGTCTAACCCTACCACCCTCCATACAGCTCTCCCTCTGGTTAACCCTACCACCCTCCATACAGCTCTCCCTCTGCCTAACCCTACCTCCCTCCATACAGCTCTCCCTCCATCCAACCCTACGTCCCCCCATACAGCTCTCCCTCCGTCCAACCCTACCACCCTTCATACTGCTCTCCCTCTGTCTAATACTACTGACCTCCATACAGCTCTCCCTCCGTCCAACCCTACCACCCTTCATACAGCTCTCCCTCTGTCTAATACTACTGCCCTCCATACAGCTCTCCCTCTGTCTAACCCTACCACCCTCCATACAGTTCTCCCTCTGTCTAAACCTACCACCCTCCATACAGCTCTCCCTCTGTCTAACCCTACCACCCTTCATACAGCTCTCCCTCTGTCTAACCCTACCACCCTCCATACAGCTCTCCCTCTGTCTCTCCCTACCACAGTCCATACAGCTCTCCCTCCATCCAGCCCTAATGCCCTCCATACAGCTCTCCCTCTGTCTTACCCTACCACAGTCCATACAGCTCTCCCTCCATCCAACCCTAATGCCCTCCATACAGCTCTCCCTCTGTCTAAAACTACCACCCTCCATACAGCTCTCCCTCTGTCTAACCCTACCACCCTCCATACAGCTCTCCCTCTGTCTAACACTACCACCCTCCATACAGCTCTCCCTCTGTCTAACCCAGCACCCTCCATACAGCTCTCCCTCTGTCTTACCCGATCACCCTCCATACAGCTCCCTCTCTGTCCAACCCTACCACCCTCCATACAGCTCTCCCTCTGTCTAACCCTACCACACTCCCTACAGCTAGTCCTCTGTCTAACCCTACCACCCTCCATACAGCTCTCCCTCAGTATAACCCTACCACCCTCCATACAGCTCTCCCCCTGTCTAACCCTACCACCCTCCATACAGCTCTCCCTCTGTCTAACCCTACCACCCTCCATACAGCTCTCCCTCTGTATAACCCTACCACCCTCCATACAGCTCTCCGTCTGTCTAACCCTACCACCCTCCATACAGCTCTCCCTCTTTCTGAACCTACCGCCCTCCATACAGCTCTCCCTCTGTCTAAACCTACCAGCCTCCATACAGCTCTCCCTCTGTCTAACCCTACCACCCTCCATACAGTTCTCCCTCTGTCTAACCCTACCACCCTCCATACAGCTCTCCCTCTGTCTAACCCTACCACCCTCCATACAGCTCTCCCTCTGTCTAACCCTACCACCCTCCATACAGCTGTCCCTATGTCTAACCCTACCACCCTCCATACAGCTCTCCCTCTGTCTAACCCTACCACCCTCCATACAGCTCGCCCTCTGTCTAACCCTACCACCCTCCATACAGCTCTCACTTTGTCTAACCGTACCACCCTCCATCCAGCTCTCCCTCTGTCTAACCCTACCACCCTCCATACAGCTCTCCCTCTGTCTAACCCTACCGCCCTCCATACAGCTCTCCCTCTGTCTAACCCTTACGCCCTCCATACAGCTCTCCCTCTGTCTAAACCTACCACCCTCCATACAGCTCTCCCTCCATCCAACCCTACCACCTTCCATACAGCTCTTCCTCCGTCCAACCCTACCACCCTCCATACAGCTCTCCCTCTGTCTAATTCTATCACCCTCCATACAGCTCTCCCTCTGTCTAACACTACCATCCTCCATACAGCTCTCCCTCTGTCTAACCCTACCGCCCTCCATACAGCTCTCCCTCTGTCTAAACCTACCACCCTGCATACAGCTCTCCCTCCGTCTAACCCTACCACCCTCCATACAGCTCTCCCTCCATCAAACCCTACCTCCCTCCATACAGCTGTCCCTCCGTCCAACCCTACCACCCTCCATACAGCTCTCCCTCTGTCTAACCCTACCACCCTCCATACAGCTCTCCCTCTGTCTTACCCTACCACAGTCCATACAGCTCTCCCTCCATCCAACCCTAATGCCCTCCATACAGCTCTCCCTCTGTCTAACACTACCACCCTCCATACAGCTCTCCCTCTGTCTAACACTACCACCCTCCATACAGCTCTCCCTCTGTCTAACCCAGCACCCTCCATACACTCTCCCTCTGTCTAACCCTAACACCCTCCATACAGCTCTCCCTCCATCCAACCCTACCTCCCTCCATACAGCTCTCCCTCCGTCCACCCCTACCACCCTTCATACAGCTTTCCCTCTGTCTAACCCTATCACCCTCCATATAGCTCTCCCTCTGTCTAACCCAGCACCCTCCATACACTCTCCCTCTGTCTAACCCTACCACCCTCCATACAGCCCTCCCTCTGTCTTACCCGATCACCCTTCATACAGCTCTCCCTCTGTCCAACCCTACCACCCTCCATACAGCTCTCCCTCTGTCTAACCCTACCACCCTCCCTACAGCTAGCCCTCTGTCTAATCCTACCACCCTCCATACAGCTCTCCCTCTGTCTAACCCTACCACCCTCCATACAGCTCTCCCTCTGTCTATCCCTACCACCCTCCATACAGCTCTACCTCTGTCTAAACCTACCGCCCTCCATACATCTCTCCCTCTGTCTAACCCTACCACCCTCCATACAGCTCTCCCCCTGTCTAACCCTACCACAGTCCATACAGCTCTCCCTCCATCCAACCCTAATGCCCTCCGTACAGCTCTACCTCTGTCTAACCCTACCGCCCTCCATACATCTCTCCCTCTGTCTAACCCTACCACCCTCCATACAGCTCTCCCTCTCTCTAACCCTACCACCCTCCATACAGCTCTCCCTCTGTCTTACCCTTCCGCCCTCCATGCAGCTCTCCCTCTGTCTAACCCTACCACCCTCCATACAGCTGTCCCTCCATCCAACCCTACCACCCTCCATACAGCTCTCCCTCTGTCTGAACCTACTGCCCTCCATACAGCTCTCCCACTGTCTAACCCTCCCGCCCTTCATACAGCTCTCCCTCTGTCTAATACTACTGCCCTCCATACAGCTCTCCCTCTGTCTAACCCTACCTCCCTCCATACAGCTCTCCCTCTGTCTAACCCTACCACCCTCCATACAGCTGTCCGTCCATCAAACCCTACCAACCTCCATACAGCTCTCCCTCCATCCAACCCTACCACCCTCCATACAGCTCTCCCTCTTTCTGAAACTACTGCCCTCCATACAGCTCTCCCTCTGTCTAACCCTACCGCCCTCCATACAGCTCTCCCTCTGTCTAACCCTACCGTCCTTCATACAGCTCTCACTCTGTCTAATCCTACCTCCCTCCATACAGCTCTCCCTCTGTCTAACCCTACCGCCCACCATACAGCTCCCCCTCTGTCTAATCCTACCTCCCTCCATACAGCTCTCCCTCTGTCTAACCCTACCACCCTCCATACAGCTCTCCCTCTGTCTAACCCTTCCGCCCTCCATACAGCTCTCCCTCTGTCTAACCCTGCCGCCCTCCATACAGCTCTCCCTCTGTCTAACCCTACCATCCTCCATACAGCTCTCCCTCTGTTTAACCCTACCACCCTCCATACAGCTCTCCCTCTGCCTAACCCTACCACCCTCCATACAGCTCTCCCTCCATCCAACCCTACCTCCCTCCATACAGCTCTCCCTCCGTCCAAACCTACCACCCTTCATACAGCTCTCCCTCTGTCTAATACTACTGCCCTCCATACAGCTCTCCCTCCGCCCAACCCTACCACCCTTCATACAGCTCTCCCTCTGTCTAATACTACTGCCCTCCATACAGCTCTCCCTCTGTCTAACCCTACCACCCTCCATACAGTTCTCCCTCTGTCTAAACCTACCACCCTCCATACAGCTCTCCCTCTGTCTAACCCTACCACCCTCCTTACAGCTCTCCCTCTGTCTAACCCTACCACCCTCCATACAGCTCTCCCTCTGTCTTACCCTACCACAGTCCATACAGCTCTCCCTCCATCCAACCCTAATGCCCTCCATACAGCTCTCCCTCTGTCTTACACTACCACAGTCCATACAGCTCTCCCTCCATCCAACCGTAATGCCCTCCATACAGCTCTCCCTCTGTCTAACCCTACCACCCTCCATACAGCTCTCCCTCTGTCTAACCCACCACCCTCCATACAGCTCTCCCTCTGTCTAACACTACCACCCTCCATACAGCTCTCCCTCTGTCTAACCCAGCACCCTCCATACAGCTCTCCCTCTGTCTTACCCGATCACCCTCCATACAGCTCCCCCTCTGTCCCACCCTACCTCCCTCCATACAGCTGTCCCTCTGTCTAACCCTACCACCCTACCTACAGCTAGCCCTCTGTCTAACCCTACCACCGTCCATACAGCTCTCCCTCTGTATAACCCTACCACCCTCCATACAGCTCTCCCCCTGTCTAAACCTACCACCCTCCATACAGCTCTCCCTCTGTCTAACCCTACCACCGTCCATGCAGCTGTCCCTCCATCCAACCCTACCACCCTCCATACAGCTCTCCTCTTTCTGAACCTACCGCCCTCCATACAGCTCTCCCTCTGTCTAACCCTACCACCCTCCATACAGCTCTCCCTCTGTCTAACCCTACCACCCTCCATACAGGTCTCCCTCTGTCTAAACCTACCACCCTCCATACAGCTCTCCCTCTGTCTAAACATACCGCCCTCCATACAGCTCTCCCTCTGCCTTATGCTACCGCACTCCATACAGCTCTCCCTCCATCCAACCCTACCGCCCTTCATACAGCTCTCCCTCTGTCTTAGCCTACCGCCCTACAAACAGCTCTCCCTCTGTCTAACCCTACTGCCCTCCATACAACTCTCCCATTGTCTAACCCTACCACCCTCCAAACAGCTCTCCCTCTGTCTAACCCTACCACCCTCCATACAGCTCTCCCTCTGTCTAACCCTACCACCCTCCATACAGCTCTCCCTCCATCCAACCCTACCACCTTCCATACAGCTCTCACTCCGTCCATTGCTACACCCTCCATACAGCTCTCCCTCTGTCTAACCCTACCACCCTCCATACAGCTCTCCCTCTGTCTAAACCTACCACCCTCCATACAGCTCTCCCTCTGTCTTACCCTACCACCCTCCATACAGCTAGCCCTCTGTCTAACCCTACCACCGTCCATGCAGCTGTCCCTCCATCCAACCCTACCACCCTCCATACAGCTCTCCTCTTTCTGAACCTACCGCCCTCCATACAGCTCTCCCTCTGTCTAGCCCTACCACCCTCCATACAGCTCTCCCTCTGTCTAACCCTACCACCCTCCATACAGCTCTCCCTCTGTCTAACCCTACCACCCTCCATACAGCTCTCCCTCTGTCTAACCCTACCACCCTCCATACAGCTGTCCCTATGTCTAACCCTACCACCCTCCATACAGCTCTCCCTCTGTCTAACCCTACCACCCTCCATACAGCTCTCCCTCTGTCTAACCCTACCACCCTCCATACAGCTCTCACTTTGTCTAACCCTACCAACCTCCATATAGCTCTCCCTCCATCCAACCCTACCTCCTTCCATACAGCTCTCGCTCTGTCTAAATCTACCGCCCTTCATACAGCTCTCCCTCTGTCTAACCCTACCACCCTCCATACAGCACTCCCTCCATCCAACCCTACCAACCTCCATAAAGCTGTCCCTCCATCCAACCCTACCACCCTCCATATAGCTCTCCCTCTGTCTAAACCTACCGCCCTCCATACAGCTCGCCCTATGTCTAACCCTACCACCCTCCATACAGCTCTCCCTCTGTCTAAACATACCGCCCTCCATACAGCTCTCCCTCTGCCTTATCCTACCGCACTCCATACAGCTCTCCCTCCATCCAACCCTACCGCCCTCCATACAGCTCTCCCTCTGTCTTAGCCTACCGCCCTACAAACAGCTCTCCCTCTGTCTAACCCTACCGCCCTCCATACAGCTCTCCCATTGTCTAACCCTACCACCCTCCAAACAGCTCTCCCTCTGTCTAACCCTACCACCCTCCATACAGCTCTCCCTCTGTCTAACCCTACCACCCTCCATACAGCTCTCCCTCCATCCAACCCTACCACCTTCCATGCAGCTCTCACTCCGTACATTGCTACACCCTCCATACAGCTCTCCCTCTGTCTAACCCTACCACCCGCCATACAGCTCTCCCTCTGTCTTACCCTACCACCCTCCATACAGCTCTCCCTCTGTCTTACCCTACCACCCTCCATACAGCTCTCCCTCTGTCTAACCCTACCACCCTCCATACATCTCTGCCTCTGTCTAATCCTACCAACCTCCATCCAACTCTCCCTCTGTCTAACCCTACCACCCTCCATACAGCTCTCCCTCTGTCTAACCCTACCTCCCTCCATACAGCTCTCCCTCTGTCTATCCCTACCACCCTCCATACAGCTCTCCCTCTGTCTTACCCTACCACAGACCATACAGCTCTCCCTCCATCCAAACCTAATGCCCTCCATACAGCTCTCCCTCTGTCTAACCCTACCACCGTCCATACAGCTCTCCCTCTGTCTAACCCAGCACCCTCCATACACTCTCCCTCTGTCTAACCCTACCACCCTCCATACAGCTTTCCCTCTGTCTTACCCGATCACCCTCCATACAGCTCTCCCTCTGTCTAACCCTACCACCCTCCGTACTGCACTCCCTCTGTCTAACCCTACCACCCTCCATACAGCTCTCCCCCTGTCTAACCCTACCACCCTCCATACAGCTCTCCCTCTGCCTAACCCTTCCGCCCTCCATACAGCTCTCCCTCTGTCTAACCCTACCACCCTCCATACAGCTGTCCCCCCATCAAACCCTACCACCCTCCATACAGCTCTCCCTCTTTCTGAAACTACTGCCCTCCATACAGCTCTCCCTCTGTCTAACCCTACCGCCCTCCATACAGCTCTCCCTCTGTCTAACCCTACCGCCCTCCATACAGCTCTCCCTCTGTCTAATCCTACCTCCCTCCATACAGCTCTCCCTCTGTCTAACCCTACCGCCCACCATACAGCTCCCCCTCTGTCTAATCCTACCTCCCTCCATACAGCTCTCCCTCTGTCTAACCCTACCACCCTCCATACAGCTCTCCCTCTGTCTAACCCTACCACCCTCCATACAGCTCTCCCTCTGTCTAACCCTTCCGCCCTCCATACAGCTCTCGCCCTGTCTAACCCTACCGCCCTCCATACAGCTCTCCCTCTGTCTAACCCTTCCACCCTCCATACAGCTCTCCCTCTGTTTAACCCTACCACCCTCCATACAGCTCTCCCTCTGCCTAACCCTACCACCCTCCATACAGCTCTCCCTCCATCCAACCCTAGCTCCCTCCATACAGCTCTCCCTCCGTCCAACCCTACCACCCTTCATACAGCTCTCCCTCTGTCTAATACTACTGCCCTCCATACAGCTCTCCCTCCGTCCAACCCTACCACCCTTCATACAGCTCTCCCTCTGTCTAATACTACTGCCCTCCATACAGCTCTCCCTCTGTCTAACCCTACCACCCTCCATACAGTTCTCCCTCTGTCTCAACCTTCCACCCTCCATACAGCTCTCCCTCTGTCTAACCCTACCACCCTCCATACAGCTCTCCCTCTGTCTAAACCTACCACCCTCCATACAGCTCTCCCTCTGTCTTACCCTACCACAGTCCATACAGCTCTCCCTCCATCCAACCCTAATGCCCTCCATACAGCTCTCCCTCTGTCTTACCCTACCACAGTCCATACAGCTCTCCCTCCATCCAACCCTAATGCCCTCCATACAGCTCTCCCTCTGTCTAACCCTACCACCCTCCATACAGCTCTCCCTCTGTCTAACCCTACCACCCTCCATATAGCTCTCCCTCTGTCTAACACTACCACCCTCCATACAGCTCTCCCTCTGTCTAACCCAGCACCCTCCATACGCTCTCCCTCTGTCTAACCCTACGACCCTCCATACAGCTCTCCCTCTGTCTTACCCGATCACCCTCTATACAGCTCCCCCTCTGTCCAACCCTACCACCCTCCATACAGCTCTCCCTCTGTCTAACCCTACCACCCTCCCTACAGCTAGCACTCTGTCTAACCCTACCACCCTCCATACAGCTCTCCCTCTGTATAACCCTAGCACCCTCCATACAGCTCTCCCCCTGTCTAACCCTACCACCCTCCATACAGCTCTCCCTCTGTCTAATCCTACCACCGTCCATACAGCTGTCCCTCCATCCAACCCTACCACCCTCCAGACAGCTCTCCCTCTTTCTGAACCTACCGCCCTCCATACAGCTCTCCCTCTGTCTAACCCTACCACCCTCCATACAGCTCTCCCTCTGTCTAACCCTACCACCCTCCATAAAGCTCTCCCTCTGTCTAACCCTACCACCCTCCATACAGCTCTCCCTCTGTCTAACCCTACCACCCTCCATACAGCTCTCCCTCTGTCTAACCCTACCACCCTCCATACAGCTCTCCCTCTGTCTAACCCTACCACCCTCCATACAGCTCTCCATCTGTCTAACCCTACCGCCCTCCATACAGCTCTCCCCTTGTCTAACCCTACCAACCTCCATATAGCTCTCCCTCCATCCAACCCTACCACCCTCCATACAGCTCTCGCTCTGTCTAAATCTACCGCCCTTCATACAGCTCTCCCTCTGTCTAACCCTACCACCCTCCATACAGCACTCCCTCCATCCAACCCTACCAACCTCCATAAAGCTGTCCCTCCATCCAACCCTACCACCCTCCATATAGCTCTCCCTCTGTCTAAACCTACCGCCCTCCATACAGCTCGCCCTATGTCTAACCCTACCACCCTCCATACAGCTCTCCCTCTGTCTAAACATACCGCCCTCCATACAGCTCTCCCTCTGCCTTATCCTACCGCACTCCATACAGCTCTCCCTCCATCCAACCCTACCGCCCTCCATACAGCTCTCCCTCTGTCTTAGCCTACCGCCCTACAAACAGCTCTCCCTCTGTCTAACCCTACCGCCCTCCATACAGCTCTCCCATTGTCTAACCCTACCACCCTCCAAACAGCTCTCCCTCTGTCTAACCCTACCACCCTCCATACAGCTCTCCCTCTGTCTAACCCTACCACCCTCCATACAGCTCTCCCTCCATCCAACCCTACCACCTTCCATGCAGCTCTCACTCCGTACATTGCTACACCCTCCATACAGCTCTCCCTCTGTCTAACCCTACCACCCGCCATACAGCTCTCCCTCTGTCTTACCCTACCACCCTCCATACAGCTCTCCCTCTGTCTTACCCTACCACCCTCCATACAGCTCTCCCTCTGTCTAACCCTACCACCCTCCATACATCTCTGCCTCTGTCTAATCCTACCAACCTCCATCCAACTCTCCCTCTGTCTAACCCTACCACCCTCCATACAGCTCTCCCTCTGTCTAACCCTACCTCCCTCCATACAGCTCTCCCTCTGTCTATCCCTACCACCCTCCATACAGCTCTCCCTCTGTCTTACCCTACCACAGACCATACAGCTCTCCCTCCATCCAAACCTAATGCCCTCCATACAGCTCTCCCTCTGTCTAACCCTACCACCGTCCATACAGCTCTCCCTCTGTCTAACCCAGCACCCTCCATACACTCTCCCTCTGTCTAACCCTACCACCCTCCATACAGCTTTCCCTCTGTCTTACCCGATCACCCTCCATACAGCTCTCCCTCTGTCTAACCCTACCACCCTCCGTACTGCACTCCCTCTGTCTAACCCTACCACCCTCCATACAGCTCTCCCCCTGTCTAACCCTACCACCCTCCATACAGCTCTCCCTCTGCCTAACCCTTCCGCCCTCCATACAGCTCTCCCTCTGTCTAACCCTACCACCCTCCATACAGCTGTCCCCCCATCAAACCCTACCACCCTCCATACAGCTCTCCCTCTTTCTGAAACTACTGCCCTCCATACAGCTCTCCCTCTGTCTAACCCTACCGCCCTCCATACAGCTCTCCCTCTGTCTAACCCTACCGCCCTCCATACAGCTCTCCCTCTGTCTAATCCTACCTCCCTCCATACAGCTCTCCCTCTGTCTAACCCTACCGCCCACCATACAGCTCCCCCTCTGTCTAATCCTACCTCCCTCCATACAGCTCTCCCTCTGTCTAACCCTACCACCCTCCATACAGCTCTCCCTCTGTCTAACCCTACCACCCTCCATACAGCTCTCCCTCTGTCTAACCCTTCCGCCCTCCATACAGCTCTCGCCCTGTCTAACCCTACCGCCCTCCATACAGCTCTCCCTCTGTCTAACCCTTCCACCCTCCATACAGCTCTCCCTCTGTTTAACCCTACCACCCTCCATACAGCTCTCCCTCTGCCTAACCCTACCACCCTCCATACAGCTCTCCCTCCATCCAACCCTAGCTCCCTCCATACAGCTCTCCCTCCGTCCAACCCTACCACCCTTCATACAGCTCTCCCTCTGTCTAATACTACTGCCCTCCATACAGCTCTCCCTCCGTCCAACCCTACCACCCTTCATACAGCTCTCCCTCTGTCTAATACTACTGCCCTCCATACAGCTCTCCCTCTGTCTAACCCTACCACCCTCCATACAGTTCTCCCTCTGTCTCAACCTTCCACCCTCCATACAGCTCTCCCTCTGTCTAACCCTACCACCCTCCATACAGCTCTCCCTCTGTCTAAACCTACCACCCTCCATACAGCTCTCCCTCTGTCTTACCCTACCACAGTCCATACAGCTCTCCCTCCATCCAACCCTAATGCCCTCCATACAGCTCTCCCTCTGTCTTACCCTACCACAGTCCATACAGCTCTCCCTCCATCCAACCCTAATGCCCTCCATACAGCTCTCCCTCTGTCTAACCCTACCACCCTCCATACAGCTCTCCCTCTGTCTAACCCTACCACCCTCCATATAGCTCTCCCTCTGTCTAACACTACCACCCTCCATACAGCTCTCCCTCTGTCTAACCCAGCACCCTCCATACGCTCTCCCTCTGTCTAACCCTACGACCCTCCATACAGCTCTCCCTCTGTCTTACCCGATCACCCTCTATACAGCTCCCCCTCTGTCCAACCCTACCACCCTCCATACAGCTCTCCCTCTGTCTAACCCTACCACCCTCCCTACAGCTAGCACTCTGTCTAACCCTACCACCCTCCATACAGCTCTCCCTCTGTATAACCCTAGCACCCTCCATACAGCTCTCCCCCTGTCTAACCCTACCACCCTCCATACAGCTCTCCCTCTGTCTAATCCTACCACCGTCCATACAGCTGTCCCTCCATCCAACCCTACCACCCTCCAGACAGCTCTCCCTCTTTCTGAACCTACCGCCCTCCATACAGCTCTCCCTCTGTCTAACCCTACCACCCTCCATACAGCTCTCCCTCTGTCTAACCCTACCACCCTCCATAAAGCTCTCCCTCTGTCTAACCCTACCACCCTCCATACAGCTCTCCCTCTGTCTAACCCTACCACCCTCCATACAGCTCTCCCTCTGTCTAACCCTACCACCCTCCATACAGCTCTCCCTCTGTCTAACCCTACCACCCTCCATACAGCTCTCCATCTGTCTAACCCTACCGCCCTCCATACAGCTCTCCCCTTGTCTAACCCTACCAACCTCCATATAGCTCTCCCTCCATCCAACCCTACCACCCTCCATACAGCTCTCGCTCTGTCTAAATCTACCGCCCTCCATACAGCTCTCCCTCTGTCTAACCCTACCACCCTCCATACAGCTCTCCCTCCATCCAACCCTACCAACCTCCATAAAGCTGTCCCTCCATCCAACCCTACCACCCTCCATATAGCTCTCCCTCTGTCTAAACCTACCGCCCTCCATACAGCTCGCCCTATGTCTAACCCTACCACCCTCCATACAGCTCTCCCTCTGTCTAAACCTATCGCCCTCCATACAGCTCTCCCTCTGCCTTTTCCTACCGCACTGCATACAGCTCCCCCTCCATCCAACCCTACCGCCCTCCATAAAGCTCTCCCTCTGTCTTAGCCTACCGCCCTACAAACAGCTCTCCCTCTGTCTAACCCTACCGCCCTCCATACAGCTCTCCCATTGTCTAACCCTACCACCCTCCATACAGCTCTCGCTCTGTCTAAATCTACCGCCCTCCATACAGCTCTCCCTCTGTCTAACCCTACCACCCTCCATACAGCTCTCCCTCCATCCAACCCTACCAACCTCCATAAAGCTGTCCCTCCATCCAACCCTACCACCCTCCATATAGCTCTCCCTCTGTCTAAACCTACCGCCCTCCATACAGCTCGCCCTATGTCTAACCCTACCACCCTCCATACAGCTCTCCCTCTGTCTAAACCTATCGCCCTCCATACAGCTCTCCCTCTGCCTTTTCCTACCGCACTGCATACAGCTCCCCCTCCATCCAACCCTACCGCCCTCCATAAAGCTCTCCCTCTGTCTTAGCCTACCGCCCTACAAACAGCTCTCCCTCTGTCTAACCCTACCGCCCTCCATACAGCTCTCCCATTGTCTAACCCTACCACCCTCCATACAGCTCTCCCTCTGTCTAACCCTACCACCCTCCATACAGCTCTCCCTCTGTCTAACCCTACCACCCTCCATACAGCTCTCCCTCTGTCTAACCCTACCACCCTCCATACAGCTCTCCCTCTGTCTAACACAACCACCCTCCATACAGCTCTCCCTCTGTCTAACCCAGCACCCTCCATACACTCTCCCTCTGTCTAACCCTACCACCCTCCATACAGCTCTCCCCCTGTCTAACCCTACCACCCTCCATACAGCTCTCCCTCTGCCTAACCCTTCCGCCCTCCATACAGCTCTCCCTCTGTCTTACCCTACCACCCTCCATACAGCTGTCCCTCCATCAAACCCTACCAACCTCCTTACAGCTCTCCCTCCATCCAACCCTACCACCCTCCATACAGCTCTCCCTCTTTCTGAAACTACTGCCCTCCATACAGCTCTCCCTCTATCTAACCCTACCGCCCTCCATACAGCTCTCCCTCTGTCTAACCCTACCGCCCTCCATACAGCTCTCCCTCTGTCTAATCCTACCTCCCTCCATACAGCTCTCCCTCTGTCTAACCCTAACGCCCACCATACAGATCCCCCTCTGTCTAACCCTACCACCCTCCATACAGCTCTCCCTCTGCCTAACCCTACCACCCTCCATACAGCTCTCCCTCCATCCAACCCTACCTCCCTCCATACAGCTCTCCCTCCGTCCAACCCTACCACCCTTCATACAGCTCTCCCTCTGTCTAATTCTACTGCCCTCCATACAGCTCTCCCTCCGTCCAACCCTACCGCCCTTCATACAGCTCTCCCTCTGTCTAACCCTACCACCCTCCATACAGCTCTCCCTCTGTCTAACCCTACCACCCTCCATACAGCTCTCCCTCTGTCTAACCCTACCACCCTCCATACAGCTCTCCCTCTGTCTTACCCTACCACAGTCCATATAGCTCTCCCTCCATCCAACCCTAATGCCCTCCATACAGCTCTCCCTCTGTCTTACCCTACCACAGCCCATACAGCTCTCCCTCCATCCAACCCTAATGCCCTCCATACAGCTCTCCCTCTGTCTAACCCTACCACCCTCCATACAGCTCTCCCTCTGTCTAACCCTACCACCCTCCATACTGCTCTCCCTCTGTCTAACACTACCACCCTCCATACAGCTCTCCCTCGGTCTAACCCAGCACCCTCCATACACTCTCCCTCTGTAAAACCCTACCACCCTCCATACAGCTCTCCCTCTGTATTACCCGATCACCCTCCATACAGCTCCCCCTCTGTCCAACCCTACCACCCTCCATACAGCTCTCCCTCTGTCTAACCCTACCACCCTCCCTACAGCTAGCCCTCTGTCTAACCCTACCACCCTCCATACAGCTCTCCCTCTGTATAACCTACCACCCTCCATACAGCTCTCCCCCTGTCTAACCCTACCACCCTCCATACAGCTCTCCCTCTGTCTAACCCTACCACCCTCCATGCAGCTCTCCCTCTGTCTAACCCTACCACCCTCCATACAGCTCTCCCTGTGTCTAACTCTACCGCCCTTCATACAGCTCTCCCTCAGTCTAACCCTTCCGCCCTCCATACAGCTCTCCCTCTGTCTAACCCTACCACCCTCCATACAGCTCTCCCTCCATCCAAACCTACCACCTTCCATACAGCTCTCACTCCGTCCATTGCTACGCCCTCCATACAGCTCCCCCTCTGTCTAACCCTACTACCCTCCATACAGCTCTCCCTCTGTCTAACCCTACCACCCTCCATACAGCTCTCCCTCTGTCTAACCCTACCACCCTCCATACAGCTCTCCCTCTGTCTAACCCTACCACCCTCCATACAGCTCTCCCTCTGTCTAACCCTACCACCCTCCATACAGCTCTCCCTCTGTCTAACCCTACCACCCTCCATACAGCTCTCCCTCTGTCTAACCCTACCACCCTCCATACAGCTCTCCCTCTGTCTCACCCTACCACCCTCCATACAGCTCTCACTTTGTCTAACCGTACCACCCTCCATACAGCTCTCCATCTGTCTAACCCTACCGCCCTCCATACAGCTCTCCCCTTGTCCAACCCTACCAACCTCCATACAACTCTCCCTCTGTCTAACCCTACCACCCTCCATACAGCTCTCCCTCTGTCTAACCCTACCACCCTCCATACAGCTCTCCCTCTGTCTAACCCTCCCACCCTCCATACAGCTCTCCATCTGTCTAACCCTACCGCCCTCCATACAGCTCTCCCCTTGTCTAACCCTACCAACCTCCTTATAGCTCTCCCTCCATCCAACCCTACCACCCTCCATACAGCTCTCCCTCTGTCTTAGCCTACCGCCCTACAAACAGCTCTCCCTCTGTCTAACCCTACCGCCCTCCATACAGCTCTCCCATTGTCTAACGCTACCACCCTCCATACAGCTCTCCCTCTGTCTAACCCTACCACCCTCCATGCAGCTCTCCCTCTGTCTAACCCTACCACCCTCCATACAGCTCTCCCTGTGTCTAACTCTACCGCCCTTCATACAGCTCTCCCTCAGTCTAACCCTTCCGCCCTCCATACAGCTCTCCCTCTGTCTAACCCTACCACCCTCCTTACAGCTCTCCCTCCATCCAAACCTACCACCTTCCATACAGCTCTCACTCCGTCCATTGCTACACCCTCCATACAGCTCTCCCTCTGTCTAACCCTACCACCCTCCATACAGCTCTCCCTCTGTCTTACCCTACCACCCTCCATACAGCTCTCCCTCTGTCTAACCCTACCACCCTCCATACAGCTCTCCCCTTGTCTAACCCTTTCACCCTCCATACAGCTCTCCCTCTGTAATAACCCTTCCGCCCGCCATACAGATCTCCCTCTGTCTAACCCTACCAACCTCCATACAGCTCTCCCTCCATCAAACCCTACCACCATCCTTACAGCTGTCCCTGCATGCAACCCTACAACCCTCCATACAGCTCTCCCTCCGTCCAACCCTACCGCCCTCCATACAGCTCTCCCTCTGTCTAAACCTACAGCCCTCCAAACAGCTCTCCCTCTGTCTTACCCTAACACACTCCATACAGCTCTCCCTCCATCCAACCCTAACGCCCTCCATACATTTCTACCTCTGTCTAACCCTACCACCCTCCATACAGTTCTCCCTCTGTCTAACCCTGCCGCCCTCCATACAGCTCTCCCTCTGTCTAACCCTACCACCCTCCATACAGCTCCCCCTCTGTCTAACCCTACCACCCTCCATACAGCTCTCCCTCCATCCAACCCTACCACCCTCCATACAGCTCTCCCTCTGTCTAACCCTACCACCCTCCATACAGCTCTCCCTCTCTCTAACCCTACCACCCTCCATACAGCTCTCCCTCTGTAATAACCCTTCCGCCCTCCATGCAGCTCTCCCTCTGTCTAACCCTACCACCCTCCATACAGCTCTCCCTCTGTCTAACCCTGCCACCCTCCATACAGCTCTCCCTCTGTCTAAACCTACCGCCCTCCATACAGCTCTCCCTCTGCCTTATCCTACCACCCTTCATACAGCTCTCCCTCCATCCAACCCTACCGCCCTCCATACCGCTCTCCCTCTGTCTTACCCTACCACCCTCCTTCCAGCTCTGCCTCCATCCAACCCTACCGCCCTCCATACAGCTCTCCCTCCATGCAACCCTACCACCCTCCATACAACTCTCCCTCTGTCTAATCCTACCATCCCCATACAGCTCTCCCTCTGTCTGACACTACCGCCCTCCATACAGCTCTCCCTCTGTCTAACCCTACCACCCTCCATACAGCTCTCCCTCCGTCCAAGCCTACCACCCTCCATAAAGCTCTCCCCCTGTCTAACCCTACCACCCTCCATACAGCTCTCCCTCTGTCTAACCCTACCGCCCTCCATACAGCTCTCCCTCTGTCTAACCCTACCACCCTCCATACAGCTCTCCCTCCATCAAACCCTACCTCCCTCCATACAGCTCTCCCTCCATCCAACCCTACCACCCTCCATACAGCTCTCCATCCGTCCAACCCTACCACCCTCCATACAGCTCTCCCTCTGTCTCAAACTACTGCCCTCCATACAGCTCTCCCTCTGTCTAACCCTAACACACTCCATACAGCTCTCCCTCTGTCTAACCCTACCGCCCTCCATACAGCTCTCCCTCTGTCTAATCCTACCGCCCTCCATACAGCTCTCCCTCTGTCTAACCCTAACACATTCCATACAGCTCTCCCTCTGGCTTACCCTAACACACTCCATACAACTCGCCCTCCATCCGACCCTAACGCCCTCCATACAGCTCTCCCTCTGTCTAATCGTACCGCCCTCCATACAGCTCTCCCTCTGTTTAACCCAGCACCCTCCATACAGCTCTCCCTCTGTCTAACCCTACCACCCTCCATACAGCTCTCCCTCTGTCTAACCCTACCACCCTCCATACAGTTCTCCCTCTGTCTAACCCTATCACCGTGCATACAGCTCTCCCTCTGTCTAACCCTACCACCCTCCACACAGCTCTCCCTCTGTCTAACTCTACCGCCCTCAATGTATCTCTCCCTCTGTCTAACCCTACCTCCCTCCATACAGCTCTCCCTCTGTCTAACCCTTCCACCCTCCATACAGCTGTCCCTCCATCAAACCCTGTCAACCTCCATACAGCTCTCCCTCCATCCAACCCTACCACCCTCCATACAGCTCTCCCTCTGTCTAACCCTACCACCCTCCATACAGCTCTCCATCTGTCTAACCCTACCGCCCTCCATACAGCTCTCCCCTTGTCTAACCCTACCAACCTCCATATAGCTCTCCCACCATCCAACCCTACCACCCTCCATACAGCTCTCGCTCTGTCTAATTCTACCGCCCTCCATACAGCTCTCCCTCTGTCTAAACCTACCACCCTCCATACAGCTCTCCCTCCATCCAACCCTACCAACCTCCATAAAGCTGTCCCTCCATCCAAACCTACCACCCTCCATATAGCTCTCCCTCTGTCTTAACCTACTGCCCTCCATACAGCTCGCCCTATGTCTAACCCTACCACCCTCCATACAGCTCTCCCTCTGTCTAAACCTACCGCCCTCCATACAGCTCTCCCTCTGCCTTATCCTACCGCACTCCATACAGCTCTCCCTCCATCCAACCCTACCGCCCTCCATACAGCTCTCCCTCTGTCTTAGCCTACCGCCCTACAAACAGCTCTCCCTCTGTCTAACCCTACCACCCTCCATACAGCTCTCCCTCTGTCTAACCCTACCGCCCTCCATACAGCTCTCCTTCTGTCTAACCCTACAATCCTCCATAAAGTTCTCCCTCTGTCTAACCCTACCACCCTCCATACAGCTCTCCCTCTGTCTAACCCTACCACCCTCCATACAGCTCTCCCTCCATCCAACCCTACCACCTTCCATACAGCTCTCACTCCGTCCATTGCTACACCCTCCATACAGCTCTCCCTCTGTCTAACCCTACCACCATCCATACAGCTCTCCCTCTGTCTAACCCTACCACCCTCCATACAGCTCTCCCTCTGTCTAACCCTACCACCCTCCATACAGCTCTCCCTCTGTTTAACCGTACCACCCTCCATACAGCTCTACCTCTCTCTAACCCTACCACCCTCCATACAGCTCTCCCTCTGTAATAACCATTCCGCCCTCCATACAGCTCTCCCTCTGTCTAATCCTACCAACCTCCATACAGCTCTCCCTCCATCAAACCCTAACACCCTCCTTACAGCTGTCCCTGCATGCAACCCTACCACCCTCCATACAGCTCTCCCTCCGTCCAACCCTACCGCCCTCCATACAGCTCTCCCTCTGTCTAAACCTACAGCCCTCCAAACAGCTCTCCCTCTGTCTTACCCTAACACACTCCATACAGCTCTCCCTCCATCCAACCCTAACGCCCTCCATACATTTCTACCTCTGTCTAACCCTACCACCCTCCATACAGTTCTCCCTCTGTCTAACCCTACCGCCCTCCATACAGCTCTCCCTCTGTCTAACCCTACCACCCTCCATACAGCTCCCCCTCTGTCTAACCCTACCACCCTCCATACAGCTCTCCCTCCATCCAACCCTACCACCCTCCATACATCTCTCCCTCTGTCTAACCCTACCGCCCTCCATACAGCTCTCCCTCTGTCTTACCCTACCGCCCTCCATACCGCTCTCCCTCTGTCTAACCCTACCACCCTCCATACATCTCTCCCTCTGTCTAACCCTACCGCCCTCCATACCGCTCTCCCTCTGTCTAACCCTACCACCCTCCATACAGCTCTCCCTCTGTCTAACCCTACCACCCTCCATACAGCTCTCCCTCTGTCTAACCCTCCCACCCTCCATACAGCTCTCCCTCTCTCTAACCCTACTACCCTCCATACAGCTCTCCCTCTGTAATAACCCTGCCACCCTCCATACAGCTCTCCCTCTGTCTAAACCTACCGCCCTCCATAGAGCTCTCCCTCCATCCAACCCTTCCACTTTCCATACAGCTCTCCCTTCGTCCAACCCTACCACCCTCCCTACAGATCTCCCTCTGTCTAAACCTACTGCCCTCCATACAGCTCTCCCTCCATCCAACCCTACCACCCTCCATACAGCTCTCCATCCGTCCAACCCTACCACCCTCCATACAGCTCTCCCTCTGTCTCAAACTACTGCCCTCCATACAGCTCTCCCTCTGTCTAACCCTAACACACTCCATACAGCTCTCCCTCTGTCTAATCCTACCGCCCTCCATACAGCTCTCCCTCTGTCTAACCCTAACACATTCCATACAGCTCTCCCTCTGGCTTACCCTAACACACTCCATACAGCTCTCCCTCTGTAATAACCCTGCCACCCTCCATACAGCTCTCCCTCTGTCTAAACCTACCGCCCTCCATAGAGCTCTCCCTCCATCCAACCCTTCCACTTTCCATACAGCTCTCCCTTCGTCCAACCCTACCACCCTCCCTACAGATCTCCCTCTGTCTAAACCTACTGCCCTCCATACAGCTCTCCCTCTGTCTTACCGTACCACCCTCCATACAGCTCTCCCTCTGTCTAACCCAGCATCCTCCATACAGCTCTCCCTCTGTCTAACCCTACCACCCTCCATGCAGCTCTCCCTCTGTCTAACCCTACCACCCTCCATACAGTTCTCCCTCTGTCTAACCCTATCACCCTGCATACAGCTCTCCCTCTGTCTAACCCTACCACCCTCCATACAGCTCTCCCTCTGTCTAACCCTACCGCCCTCAATGCATCTCTCCCTCTGTCTAACCCTACCTCCCTCCATACAGCTCTCCCTCTGTCTAACCCTTCCACCCTCCATACAGCTCTCCCTCTGTCTAACCCTACCACCCTCCATACAGCTCTCCCTCTGTCTAACCCTACCACCCTCCATACAGCTCTCCCTCTGTCTAACCCTACCGCCCTCCATACAGCTCTCCCTCTGTCTAACCCTACCACCCTCCATACAGCTGTCCCTCCATCAAACCCTGTCAACCTCCATACAGCTCTCCCTCCATCCAACCCTACCACCCTCCATACAGCTCTCCCTCTGTCTGAACCTACTGCCCTCCATACAGCTCTCCCTCTGCCTAACCCTACCGCCCTCCATACAGCTCTCCCTCTGTCTAAACCTACCACCCTCCATACAGCTCTCCCTCTTTCTAACCCTACCACCCTCCATACAGCTCTCCCTCCATCCAACCCTACCGCCCTCCATACAGCTCTCCCTCTGTCTAACCCTACCACCCTCCATACAGCTATCCCTCTCTCTAACCCTACCGCCCTCCATACAGCTCTCCCTCTGTCTAACCCTACCACCCTCCATACAGCTCTCCCTCTGTCTAACCCTACCACCCTCCATACAGCTCTCCCTCCATCCAACCCTACCACCCTCCATACAGCTCTCCCTCTGTCTAACCCTACCTCCCTCCATACAGCTCTCCCTCTGTCTAACCCTACCACCCTCCATACAGCTATCCCTCTGTCTACCCCTACCGCCCTCCATACAGCTCTCCCTCTGTCTAACCCTGCCACCCTCATGCAGCTCTCCCTCCATCCAACCCTACCACCCTCCATACAGTTCTCCCTCCATCCAACCCTACCACCCTCCATACAGCTATCCCTCTGTCTACCCCTACCGCCCCCCGTACAGCTCTCCCTCTGTCTAACCCTACCACCCTCATACAGCTCTCCCTCCATCCAACCCTACCACCCTCCATACAGCTCTCCCTCTGTCTAATCCTACCGCCCTCCATACAGCTCTCCCTTTGTCTAACCCTACCACCCTCCATACAGCTCTCCCTCCATCCAACCCTACCACCCTCCATACAGCTCTCCCTCTGTCTAACCCTACCACCCTCCATACAGCTCTCCCTCCGTCCAAGCCTACCACCCTCCATAAAGCTCTCCCCCTGTCTAACCCTACCACCCTCCATACAGCTCTCCCTCTGTCTAACCCTACCGCCCTCCATACAGCTCTCCCTCTGTCTAACCCTACCACCCTCCATACAGCTCTCCCTCCATCAAACCCTACCTCCCTCCATACAGCTCTCCCTCCATCCAACCCTACCACCCTCCATACAGCTCTCCATCCGTCCAACCCTACCACCCTCCATACAGCTCTCCCTCTGTCTCAAACTACTGCCCTCCATACAGCTCTCCCTCTGTCTAACCCTAACACACTCCATACAGCTCTCCCTCTGTCTAACCCTACCGCCCTCCATACAGCTCTCCCTCTGTCTAATCCTACCGCCCTCCATACAGCTCTCCCTCTGTCTAACCCTAACACATTCCATACAGCTCTCCCTCTGGCTTACCCTAACACACTCCATACAACTCGCCCTCCATCCGACCCTAACGCCCTCCATACAGCTCTCCCTCTGTCTAATCGTACCGCCCTCCATACAGCTCTCCCTCTGTTTAACCCAGCACCCTCCATACAGCTCTCCCTCTGTCTAACCCTACCACCCTCCATACAGCTCTCCCTCTGTCTAACCCTACCACCCTCCATACAGTTCTCCCTCTGTCTAACCCTATCACCGTGCATACAGCTCTCCCTCTGTCTAACCCTACCACCCTCCACACAGCTCTCCCTCTGTCTAACTCTACCGCCCTCAATGTATCTCTCCCTCTGTCTAACCCTACCTCCCTCCATACAGCTCTCCCTCTGTCTAACCCTTCCACCCTCCATACAGCTGTCCCTCCATCAAACCCTGTCAACCTCCATACAGCTCTCCCTCCATCCAACCCTACCACCCTCCATACAGCTCTCCCTCTGTCTAACCCTACCACCCTCCATACAGCTCTCCATCTGTCTAACCCTACCGCCCTCCATACAGCTCTCCCCTTGTCTAACCCTACCAACCTCCATATAGCTCTCCCACCATCCAACCCTACCACCCTCCATACAGCTCTCGCTCTGTCTAATTCTACCGCCCTCCATACAGCTCTCCCTCTGTCTAAACCTACCACCCTCCATACAGCTCTCCCTCCATCCAACCCTACCAACCTCCATAAAGCTGTCCCTCCATCCAAACCTACCACCCTCCATATAGCTCTCCCTCTGTCTTAACCTACTGCCCTCCATACAGCTCGCCCTATGTCTAACCCTACCACCCTCCATACAGCTCTCCCTCTGTCTAAACCTACCGCCCTCCATACAGCTCTCCCTCTGCCTTATCCTACCGCACTCCATACAGCTCTCCCTCCATCCAACCCTACCGCCCTCCATACAGCTCTCCCTCTGTCTTAGCCTACCGCCCTACAAACAGCTCTCCCTCTGTCTAACCCTACCACCCTCCATACAGCTCTCCCTCTGTCTAACCCTACCGCCCTCCATACAGCTCTCCTTCTGTCTAACCCTACAATCCTCCATAAAGTTCTCCCTCTGTCTAACCCTACCACCCTCCATACAGCTCTCCCTCTGTCTAACCCTACCACCCTCCATACAGCTCTCCCTCCATCCAACCCTACCACCTTCCATACAGCTCTCACTCCGTCCATTGCTACACCCTCCATACAGCTCTCCCTCTGTCTAACACTACCACCCTCCATACAGCTCTCCCTCTGTCTAACCCTACCACCCTCCATACAGCTCTCCCTCTGTCTAACCCTACCACCCTCCATACAGCTCTCCCTCTGTTTAACCGTACCACCCTCCATACAGCTCTACCTCTCTCTAACCCTACCACCCTCCATACAGCTCTCCCTCTGTAATAACCATTCCGCCCTCCATACAGCTCTCCCTCTGTCTAATCCTACCAACCTCCATACAGCTCTCCCTCCATCAAACCCTAACACCCTCCTTACAGCTGTCCCTGCATGCAACCCTACCACCCTCCATACAGCTCTCCCTCCGTCCAACCCTACCGCCCTCCATACAGCTCTCCCTCTGTCTAAACCTACAGCCCTCCAAACAGCTCTCCCTCTGTCTTACCCTAACACACTCCATACAGCTCTCCCTCCATCCAACCCTAACGCCCTCCATACATTTCTACCTCTGTCTAACCCTACCACCCTCCATACAGTTCTCCCTCTGTCTAACCCTACCGCCCTCCATACAGCTCTCCCTCTGTCTAACCCTACCACCCTCCATACAGCTCCCCCTCTGTCTAACCCTACCACCCTCCATACAGCTCTCCCTCCATCCAACCCTACCACCCTCCATACATCTCTCCCTCTGTCTAACCCTACCGCCCTCCATACAGCTCTCCCTCTGTCTTACCCTACCGCCCTCCATACCGCTCTCCCTCTGTCTAACCCTACCACCCTCCATACATCTCTCCCTCTGTCTAACCCTACCGCCCTCCATACCGCTCTCCCTCTGTCTAACCCTACCACCCTCCATACAGCTCTCCCTCTGTCTAACCCTACCACCCTCCATACAGCTCTCCCTCTGTCTAACCCTCCCACCCTCCATACAGCTCTCCCTCTCTCTAACCCTACTACCCTCCATACAGCTCTCCCTCTGTAATAACCCTGCCACCCTCCATACAGCTCTCCCTCTGTCTAAACCTACCGCCCTCCATAGAGCTCTCCCTCCATCCAACCCTTCCACTTTCCATACAGCTCTCCCTTCGTCCAACCCTACCACCCTCCCTACAGATCTCCCTCTGTCTAAACCTACTGCCCTCCATACAGCTCTCCCTCCATCCAACCCTACCACCCTCCATACAGCTCTCCATCCGTCCAACCCTACCACCCTCCATACAGCTCTCCCTCTGTCTCAAACTACTGCCCTCCATACAGCTCTCCCTCTGTCTAACCCTAACACACTCCATACAGCTCTCCCTCTGTCTAATCCTACCGCCCTCCATACAGCTCTCCCTCTGTCTAACCCTAACACATTCCATACAGCTCTCCCTCTGGCTTACCCTAACACACTCCATACAGCTCTCCCTCTGTAATAACCCTGCCACCCTCCATACAGCTCTCCCTCTGTCTAAACCTACCGCCCTCCATAGAGCTCTCCCTCCATCCAACCCTTCCACTTTCCATACAGCTCTCCCTTCGTCCAACCCTACCACCCTCCCTACAGATCTCCCTCTGTCTAAACCTACTGCCCTCCATACAGCTCTCCCTCTGTCTTACCGTACCACCCTCCATACAGCTCTCCCTCTGTCTAACCCAGCATCCTCCATACAGCTCTCCCTCTGTCTAACCCTACCACCCTCCATGCAGCTCTCCCTCTGTCTAACCCTACCACCCTCCATACAGTTCTCCCTCTGTCTAACCCTATCACCCTGCATACAGCTCTCCCTCTGTCTAACCCTACCACCCTCCATACAGCTCTCCCTCTGTCTAACCCTACCGCCCTCAATGCATCTCTCCCTCTGTCTAACCCTACCTCCCTCCATACAGCTCTCCCTCTGTCTAACCCTTCCACCCTCCATACAGCTCTCCCTCTGTCTAACCCTACCACCCTCCATACAGCTCTCCCTCTGTCTAACCCTACCACCCTCCATACAGCTCTCCCTCTGTCTAACCCTACCGCCCTCCATACAGCTCTCCCTCTGTCTAACCCTACCACCCTCCATACAGCTGTCCCTCCATCAAACCCTGTCAACCTCCATACAGCTCTCCCTCCATCCAACCCTACCACCCTCCATACAGCTCTCCCTCTGTCTGAACCTACTGCCCTCCATACAGCTCTCCCTCTGCCTAACCCTACCGCCCTCCATACAGCTCTCCCTCTGTCTAAACCTACCACCCTCCATACAGCTCTCCCTCTTTCTAACCCTACCACCCTCCATACAGCTCTCCCTCCATCCAACCCTACCGCCCTCCATACAGCTCTCCCTCTGTCTAACCCTACCACCCTCCATACAGCTATCCCTCTCTCTAACCCTACCGCCCTCCATACAGCTCTCCCTCTGTCTAACCCTACCACCCTCCATACAGCTCTCCCTCTGTCTAACCCTACCACCCTCCATACAGCTCTCCCTCCATCCAACCCTACCACCCTCCATACAGCTCTCCCTCTGTCTAACCCTACCTCCCTCCATACAGCTCTCCCTCTGTCTAACCCTACCACCCTCCATACAGCTATCCCTCTGTCTACCCCTACCGCCCTCCATACAGCTCTCCCTCTGTCTAACCCTGCCACCCTCATGCAGCTCTCCCTCCATCCAACCCTACCACCCTCCATACAGTTCTCCCTCCATCCAACCCTACCACCCTCCATACAGCTATCCCTCTGTCTACCCCTACCGCCCCCCGTACAGCTCTCCCTCTGTCTAACCCTACCACCCTCATACAGCTCTCCCTCCATCCAACCCTACCACCCTCCATACAGCTCTCCCTCTGTCTAATCCTACCGCCCTCCATACAGCTCTCCCTTTGTCTAACCCTACCACCCTCCATACAGCTCTCCCTCCATCCAACCCTACCACCCTCCATACAGCTCTCCCTCTGTCTAACCCTACCACCCTCATACAGCTCTCCCTCCATCCAACCCTACCACCCTCCATACATTTCTCCCTCCATCCAACCCTACCACCCTCCATACAGCTCTCCCTCTGTCTCAAACTACTGCCCTCCATACAGCTCTCCCTCTGTCTAACCCTAACACACTCCATACAACTCTCCCTCCATCCGACCCTAACGCCCTCCATACAGCTCTCCCTCTGTCTAACCGTACCGCCCTCCATACACCTCTCCCTCTGTCTAACCCAGCACCCTCCATACAGCTCTCCCTCTGTCTAACCCTACCACCCTCCATACAGTTCTCCCTCTGTCTAACCCTATCACCCTGCATACAGCTCTCCCTCTGTCTAACCCTACCACCCTCCATACAGTTCTCCCTCTGTCTAACCCTACCTCCCTCCATACAGCTCTCCCTCTGTCTAACCCTACCGCCCTCAATGCATCTCTCCCTCTGTCTAACCCTACCTCCCTCCATACAGCTCTCCCTCTGTCTAACTCTTCCACCCTCCATACAGCTCTCCCTCTGTCTAACCCTACCACCCTCCATACAGCTCTCCCTCTGTCTAACCCTACCACCCTCCATACAGCTCTCCCTCTGTCTAACCCTACCGCCCTCCATACAGCTCTCCCTCTGTCTTACCCTACCACCCTCCATACAGCTGTCCCTCCATCAAACCCTATCAACCTCCATACAGCTTTCCCTCCATCCAACCCTACCACCCTCCATACAGCTCTCCCTCTGTCTGAACCTACTGCCCTCCATACAGCTCTCCCTCTGCCTAACCCTACCGCCCTCCATACTGCTCTCCCTCTGTCTAAACCTACCACCCTCCATACTGCTCTCCCTCTTTCTAACCCTACCACCCTCCATACAGTTCTCCCTCTGTCTAACCCTACCTCCCTCCATACAGCTCTCCCTCTGTCTAACCCTACCACCCTCCATACAGCTCTCCCTCCATCCAACCCTACCGCCCTCCATACAGCTCTCCCTCTGTCTAACCCTACCACCCTCCATACAGCTATCCCTCTCTCTAACCCTACCGCCCTCCATACAGCTCTCCCTCTGTCTAACCCTACCACCCTCCATACAGCTCTCCCTCTGTCTAACCCTACCACCCTCCATACAGCTCTCCCTCCATCCAACCCTACCACCCTCCATACAGCTCTCCCTCTGTCTAACCCTACCTCCCTCCATACAGCTCTCCCTCTGTCTAACCCTACCACCCTCCATACAGCTCTCCCTCTGTCTAACCCTACCGCCCTCCATACAGCTCTCCCTCTGTCTAACCCTGCCACCCTCATGCAGCTCTCCCTCCATCCAACCCTACCACCCTCCATACAGTTCTCCCTCCATCCAACCCTACCACCCTCCATACAGCTATCCCTCTGTCTACCCCTACCGCCCCCCATACAGCTCTCCCTCTGTCTAACACTACCGCCCCCCATACAGCTCTCCCTCTGTCTAACCTTACCACCCTCATACAGCTCTCCCTCCATCCAACCCTACCACCCTCCATACAGCTCTACCTCTGTCTAATCCTACCGCCCTCCATACAGCTCTCCCTCCATCCAACCCTACCACCCTCCATACAGCTCTCCCTCTGTCTAACCCTACCGCCCTCATACAGCTCTCCCTCCATCCAACCCTACCACCCTCCAT
>JANJGN010002676.1:0-10000 GCA_026770705.1 Isurus oxyrinchus
TCTCCTTATTTACTCTGTCCGAACCCCCTTCCTGATTCCGAACGCCTCGATTCAATCTCCCCCCTTAACCTTCTCCGCTCTAAGGAGAACAATCCCGGCTTCTCCACACGGGACTGAAGTCCCTCATCCCTGGTCCCATTGGGGGTCAATCTCCCTCCGCACCCTCTCCGAGGCCCTTGACATCCTTCCCAAAGTGCGAGGCCCAGAACAGGACACAACACTCCCGCTGGGGCCTAACTGGGAGGTGGGGGTGGGGGGGTTTATAAAGGGTCTTGGATAACTCCCTGCACCCACCCGAGTCCCTGCACCTTGCATGGTTGCTTGGCAACCTGAGGGTCACCTTAGATGTTGGCACTGCCGCTCACCCTGGCACCTTGGTTGACCCTTTTCGGCCCAGCTGACCCTACCCCCCCCAACACCCCCCCCACCCCCCCCACCCCCACCAACCCTCCCTTGGCTGTTTTCAGGACCTCCGACCTCCGACGGACGAGGGCATGACCCTCCGACCTGGCTGGCGGCCCCGACCCCGGGGCCGGGGGCCGGAGGTCGCCGGAGGTTGCCGGGAGCCCCTGGGGGGACGAAGAGGACGAGCCGGCGGGAGCGGGGCCTGGTGTCAGGGGGTGCCCCTGAGGAGGTCATCGAGGCTGAGGGCGCTGATCCGGTCCGAGTCCCCCCTTCCGACGCCACAGCTGGGAGCCGGCGAAGCACCTCCACTACGAACTGGACAGTGAGCACGAGCGGAGGTAGGAGGGGTGGGGGAGGGGGAGGGGGAGGGGGAGGGGGTGTTTCGGGAGGGGCAAGGGTGGGGGAGGGGGAGGGGTTTGTCCGGCGGAGGCTATAGGAGGGGGCCGGAGGCGGGAAGAGGGTTGTGAGGGGGGGGGTTGAAGAGAGGGTGAGGGCGGGGGAGGAGTGAGCGCCCACTCCCTCGCAACCCCCCCCCCACCCCCACCTCATTCCCCCCTCCCACCCCTCCCAAACCTCCCATCCCGTCCCCTCCCTCCCCTCCCATTCTCCTCACTCCGAGCACAGCACAAGTGGGAAGGTGATGGATGGGGGCGGTGTCGAGACGGGTATCAGGGAGGGGGGGACTTTAGAAGAGGGGCTGCTTTGGGGAGGAGGGAGTTTTGGGGAGGGGGGAGTCTTGGGGAGGGGGAGTTTTGAGGGAGGTTTTGGGGAGGGGGTATTTTGGGTGGGGGGAGTTTTGAGGGAGGTTTTGGGGAGGGGGTATTTTGGGTGGGGGGAGTTTTGTGGAGGGGGATTTTTGGGACAGGCAGTTTTGGGGAGGGGGGAGTTTTGGGTGGGATGAATTTTAGGGAGGGGGAGTGTTGGCTGGGGGGTGTTTTGGGTGGGGGCATGTTTTGGGGAAGGGGGAGTTTTGAGGAGGGGGTGTTTTGGGAAGGGGGGTGTTTTGGGTGGGGGGTGTTTTGAGAAAGGGGGGTGTTTTGGGTGGGGGGGGTGTTTTGGGTGGGGGGGTGTTTTGGGTGGGGGGGGGTGTTTTGAGAAAGGGGGTGTTTTGGGTGGGGGGCGTTTTGGGTGGGGGGCGTTTTGGGTGGGGGGCGTTTTGGGTGGGGGGGCGTTTTGGGGAGGGGGCATTTTGGGTGGGGGGCGTTTTGGGGAGGGGGCATTTTGGGTGGGGGGCGTTTTGGGGGAGGGGGTGTTTTGGGTGGGGGGGTGTTTTGGGAACAGGAGTGTTTTGGGTGGGGGCATTTTGAGTGGGGGGCATTTTGGGGAGGGGGCATTTTGGGTGGGGGGTGTTTTGGGAAGGGGGTGTTTTGGGGTGGGGGGTGTTTTGGGGAGGAGGTTGGTTTTGGAGAGGGGGAGTTTTGAGGAAGGGTGTAGTCTTGGGGAGGGGGGGAGTTTTGGGGAGTAGGTGGGTTTTGGGGAGGGTGTAGTTTTGTGGAGTAGTTTTGGGGTGTTTTGGGGAGGGGGTAATTTTAGGGAGAAGGTGGGTTTTGGGGAGGGTGTAATTTTGGGGAGGGGGGAGTTTTGGGGAGAAGGTGGGTTTTGGGGAGGGTGTAGTTTTGGGGAGTAGGTGAGTTTTGGGGAGGGGGTAGTTTTGGGGAGAAGGTGGGTTTTGGGGAGGGTGTAATTTTGGGGAGGGGGGGAGTTTTGGGGAGAAGGTGGGTTTTGGGGAGGGTTGTAGTTTTGGGGAGGGGGAGTTTTGGGGAGAAGTAGTTTTGGGTGTTTTGAGGAGGGGGCTGGTTTTGGGAAGGGGGAAGTTTTGGGGAGGGGGGAGTTTTGGGGGAGGGGGGAGTTTTGGGGGAGGGGGGAGTTTTGGGGAGGGGATTGGTTTTGGGGAGGGTGTAGTTTTGGGGAGTAGGTGGGTTTTGGGGAGGGTGTAGTTTTGGGGAGGGGGGGGGAGTTTTGGGGAGTAGGTGGGTTTTGGGGAGGGTGTAGTTTTGGGGAGGGGGGAGTTTTGAGGAGGGTGTTGGTTTTGGGAAGGGGGAAGTTTTGGGGAGGGGGGGAGTTTTGGGGAGTAGGTGGGTTTTGGGGAGGGGGGGAGTTTTTGGGGAGGGGGGAGTTTTGGGGAGGGGGGAGTTTTGGGGAGTAGGTGAGTTTTGGGGAGGGGGAGTTTTGGGGAGTAGGTGAGTTTTGGGGAGGGGGGAGTTTTGGGGAGTAGGTGAGTTTTGGGGAGGGGGGAGTTTTGGGGAGTAGGTGAGTTTTGGGGAGGGGGGAGTTTTGGGGAGTAGGGTGAGTTTTGGGGAGGGGGAGTTTTGGGGAGTAGGTGAGTTTTGGGGAGGGGGGGGGAGTTTTGGGGGAGTAGGTGAGTTTTGGGGGAGGGGGGAGTTTTGGGGAGGGGGGAGTTTTGGGGAGGGGGGAGTTTTGGGGAGGGGGGGAGTTTTGGGGAGGGGGGAGTTTTGGGGAGTAGGTGAGTTTTGGGGAGGGGGGAGTTTTGGGGGAGTAGGTGAGTGTTTGGGGAGGGGGGTGTTTTGGGGAGTAGGTGAGTTTTGGGGTGGGGGGAGGTTTTGGGGGTAGGTGAGTTTTGGGGAGGGGGGAGTTTTGGGGAGGGGGGGAGTTTTGGGGAGAAGGTGGGTTTTAGGGAGGGAGGAGTTTTGTGGAGTAGTTTTGGGTGTTTTGGGGAGGGGGTAATTTTGGGGAGGGGGTAGTTTTGGGGAGAAGGTGGGTTTTGGGGAGGGTGTAGTTTTGGGGAGGGGGGAGTTTTGGGGAGAAGTAGTTTTGGGTGTTTTGAGGAGGGGGCTGGTTTTGGGAAGGGGGAAGTTTTGGGGAGGGGGGAGTTTTGGGGAGGGGGGAGTTTTGGGGAGGGGGGAGTTTTGGGGAGGGGGGAGGTTTGGGGAGGGGGGAGGTTTGGGGAGGGGGGAGGTTTGGGGAGGGGGGAGGTTTGTTGACAAGTAGTTTTGGGTGTTTTGGGGGAGGGGGCTGGTTTTGTCCCACCGGGGAGGGGTTGGAGGGACAGACGGCTGGGGGGCTGCAGATGGTCAGTAAGGGAGGGTCGAGCAGCCTCTGATCCTGTTTGTTCCCTGTGTTCAGCATCAGTCTGGAGGACCTGGAGGACAATGACCTCGAGACCATACAGGCCATGGGGCTGACCACTCAGCATGGTCAGGACACCCGCAGGATGCCGATATACAGCAGCGCCGGAGAGCTGGAATTACTACTGTCCTTGGCAGAGGAGGAGGCTGAGGAGGAGGTGGGGTGAGAAGGAGGCATGTGAATGACTGGGAAGCAACACGGAGACTGTGCGTCTGTATCTGTGTGTGTGTGTGTGTGTGTGTGTGTGTGTGTGTGTGTGTGTGTGTGTGTGTGTGTGTGTGTGTGTGTGTGTGTGTGTATATCTGTGTGTGTGTGTGTGTGTGTGTGTGTGTGTGTGTGTGTGTGTGTATATCTGTGTGTGCGTGTGTGTCTGTATCTGTGTGTGTGTGTGTGTGTGTGTGTGTGTATATCTGTGTGTGTGTGTGTGTGTCTGTATCTGTGTGTGTGTGTGTGTGTGTGTGTGTATCTGTGTGTGTGTGTGTGTCTGTATCTGTGTGTGTGTGTGTGTGTCTGTATCTGTGTGTGTGTGTGTGTGTGTGTGTGTATCTGTGTGTGTGTGTCTGTATCTGTGTGTCTGTGTGTGTGTGTGTGTGTGTCTGTATCTGTGTGTGTGTGTGTGTGTGTGTATCTGTGTGTGTGTGTGTGTCTGTATCTGTGTGTGTGTGTCTGTATCTGTGTGTGTGTGTGTGTGTGTGTGTGTGTATCTGTGTGTGCATGTGTGTGTGTGTGTGTGTCTGTATCTGTGTGTGTGTGTGTGTGTGTGTGTGTGTGTCTGTATCTGTGTGTGTGTGTGTGTGTGTGTGTGTGTGTGTGTGTGTGTGTGTATATCTGTGTGTGTGTGTGTGTGTCTGTATCTGTGTGTGTGTGTGTGTGTGTGTGTGTATCTGTGTGTGTGTGTGTGTATCTGTGTGTGTGTGTGTGTGTCTGTATCTGTGTGTGTGTGTGTGTGTCTGTATCTGTGTGTGTGTGTGTGTGTGTATCTGTGTGTGTGTGTCTGTATCTGTGTGTCTGTGTGTGTGTGTGTGTGTGTCTGTATCTGTGTGTGTGTGTATCTGTGTGTGTGTGTGTGTGTGTGTATCTGTGTGTGTGTGTGTGTGTCTGTATCTGTGTGTGTGTGTCTGTATCTGTGTGTGTGTGTGTGTGTGTGTATCTGTGTGTGTGTGTGTGTGTGTCTGTATCTGTGTGTGTGTGTGTGTGTGTGTGTGTGTGTGTCTGTATCTGTGTGTGTGTGTGTGTGTGTGTGTGTGTGTATCTGTGTGTGTGTGTCTGTATCTGTGTGTGTGTGTGTCTGTATCTGTGTGTGTGTGTCTGTATCTGTGTGTGTGTGTGTGTGTGTGTGTATCTGTGTGTGTGTGTGTGTGTGTCTGTATCTGTGCGTGTGTGTGTATCTGTGTGTGTGTGTGTGTATCTGTGTGTGTGTGTGTGTGTGTGTGTGTGTATCTGTGTGTGTGTGTGTGTGTATCTGTGTGTGTGTCTGTATCTGTGTGTGTGTGTGTGTGTATCTGTGTGTGTGTCTGTATCTGTGTGTGTGCGTGTCTGTATCTGTGTGTGTGCATGTGTGTGTGTGTGTGTGTGTCTGTGTGTGCATGTGTGTATCTGTGTGTGTGTGTGTGTGTGTGTGTGTGTGTGTGTCTGTATCTGTGTGTGGGCATGTGTGTATCTGTGTGTGTGCGTGTCTGTATCTGTGTGTGTGCATGTGTGTGTCTGTGTGTGTCTGTGTGTCTGTATCTGTGTGTGTGCATGTGTGTGTGTGTGTGTCTGTGTGTGCATGTGTGTATCTCTGTGTGTGTGTGTGTGTGTGTGTGTGTGTGTGTGTGTGTGTGTGTGTCTGTATCTGTGTGTGGGCATGTGTGTATCTGTGTGTGTGCGTGTCTGTATCTGTGTGTGTGCATGTGTGTGTCTGTGTGTGTCTGTGTGTCTGTATCTGTGTGTGTGCATGTGTGTGTGTGTGTGTCTGTGTGTGCATGTGTGTATCTGTGTGTGTGTGTGTGTGTGTGTGTGTGTGTGTGTCTGTATCTGTGTGTGGGCATGTGTGTATCTGTGTGTGTGCGTGTCTGTATCTGTGTGTGTGCATGTGTGTGTCTGTGTGTGTCTGTGTGTCTGTATCTGTGTGTGTGCATGTGTGTATCTGTGTGTGTGTGTCTGTATCTGTGTGTGTGCATGTGTGTGTGTGTGTGTGTCTGTATTTGCGTGTGTGCATGTGTGTGTCTGTGTGTGTGAATGTGTCTGTATCTGTGTGTGTGCATGTGTGTATCTGTGTGTGTGTGTCTGTATCTGTGTGTGTGCATGTGTGTGTCTGTGTGTCTGTATCTGTGTGTGTGCGTGTGTGTATCTGTGTGTGTGCGTGCATGTCTGTATCTGTGTGTGTGCATGTGTGTGTCTGTGTGTGTGTGTGTCTGTATCTGTGTGTGTGCATGTGTGTATCTGTGTGTGTGTGTGTGTGTCTGTATCTGTGTGTGTGCATGTGTGTATCTGTGTGTGTGCGTGTCTATATCTATGTGTGTGCATGTGTGTGTCTGTGTGTCTGTATCTGTGTGTGTGCATGTGTGTATCTGTGTGTGTGTGTGTCTGTATCTGTGTGTGTGCATGTGTGTATCTGTGTGTGTGCGTATCTGTATCTGTGTGTGTGCGTGTGCCTGTATCTGTGTGTGTCTGTATCTGTGTGTGTGTCTGTATCTGTGTGTGTCTGTATCTGTGTGTGTGTGTGTGTCTGTATCTGTATGTGTGCATGTGTATCTCTGTGTGTGAATGTGTGTGTGTGTCAGTGTGCGCGTGTGTGTGTGTGAATGTGTGTGTGTGTGTGTGTGTGTGTGGTGTGTGTGTGCGCGTGTGTGTGTGTGAATGTGTGTGCGTCTGTGTATGTGTGTGAATGTGTGTGTCTGTGTGTGTGTGAATGTGTATGTGTGTGCATCTGTGCGTGTGTGAATATGTGTGTCTGTCAGTGTGTTTGTGTGGGTGTGTGTGACTGTGTGTGTGTGACTATGTGTATGTGTGTGGGTGTGTGTGACTGTGTGTATGTGAATGTGTCTGTGTGTGCGGATGGGTGTGTGTGACTGTGTGTGTGTTTGTGTGTGGGTGTGCGAGCATGCGTGCGTGCGAGAACATGTGTGTATGTCAGTGTCTGTGTCTGTGTGTGAATGTGTGTGTGTGTGAGAGAGAGAATGTGTGTATGTGAGAGGGTCAGTTCTGAGGGAATGCCACACTGTCAGAGGGTCAGTGCTGAGGGAGTGCCGCACTGTCGGAGGGTCATCGATGGTAATGCCATTGAACATCAAGGGGAGATGGTTAGATTCTCTCTTGTAGGAGATGGTCATTGCCTGACACTTGTGTGGTGTGAATGTTACTCACCACTTGTCAGCCCTGAGCCTGGATATTGTCCAGGTCTTGCTGCATTTGGACATGGACTGCTTCAGTATCTGAGGAGTCGCGAATGGTGCTGAACATTGTGCAAAATCAGCGAACACCCCCACTTCTGACCGTATGATGGAAGGAAGGTCATTGATGAAGCAGCTGAAGGTGGTTGGGCCGAGGACACTACCCTGAGGAACTCCTGCAGTGATGTCCTGGCCTGACCTCCAACAACCACAACCATCTTCCTTTGTGCTGGGTATGACCCTAACCAGCGGAGAGTTTTTCCCCCTGATTCCCAGTGACTCCAGTGTTGCTGGGGCTCCTTGATGCCACACTCGGTCAAATGCTGCCTCGATGTCAAGGGCAGTCACTCTCACCTCACCTCGGGAGTTCAGCTCTTTTGTCTATGTTTGAACCAAGGCTGTAATGGGGTCAGGAGCTGAGTGGTCCTGGCAGAACCCAAACTGGGCCTCAGTGAGCAGGTTATTGCTAAGCAAGTGCCACTTGATAGCACTGTTGATGACCCCTTCCAGCACTTTACTGATGATGGAGAGTAGACTAATGGGGGGTAATTGGCCGGGTTGGATTTGTCCTGCTTTTTGTGTACAGGACATACCTGGGCAATTTTCCACATAGCCGGGTAGATGCCAGTGTTGTAGCTGTACTGGGACTGGTACTGTAACTAGCAGATGCCACACTCTGACAGTGCAGCACTCCCTCACTACTGACCTCTGACAGTGCAGCACTCCCTCACTACTGACCTCTGACAGTGCAGCACTCCCTCACTACTGACCTTTGACAGTGCAGCACTCCCTCACTACTGACCTCTGACAGTGCAGCACTCCCTCACTACTGACCTCTGACAGTGCAGCACTCCCTCACTACTGACCTCTGACAGTGCAGCACTCCCTCACTACTGACCTCTGACAGTGCAGCACTCCCTCACTACTGACCTCTGACAGTGCAGCACTCCCTCACTACTGACCTCTGACAGTGCAGCACTCCCTCAGTACTGACCTTCCGACAGTGCGGCGCTCCCTCAGTACTGACCCTCCAACAGTGCGGCACTCCCTCAGTACTGACCCTCTGACAGTGCGGCACTCCCTCAGTACTGACCCTCTGACAGAGCGGCACTCCCTCAGTACTGACCCTCTGACAGAGCGGCACTCCCTCAGTACTGACCCTCTGACAGTGCGGCACTCCCTCAGTACTGACCCTCCGACAGTGCGGCACTCCCTCAGCACTGACCCTCCGACAGTGTGGCGCTCCCTCAGTACTGACCCTCTGACAGGGCGGCACTCCCTCAGTACTGACCCTCCGACAGTGCTGCACTCCCTCAGTACTGACCCTCCGACAGTGCGGCACTCCCTCAGTACTCACACCGGGAGTGTGGGTTCTGGGTGCACCCGCTGAATCCCAGGTTAACAGACCGTCTGTGAAACGCGAGGGCCGATTCCCTCCGAGGTGCTGTCTGGCGTGGGCCAGCATTTAATCTCTGCCGCGCCCGTCGTCGTTTGGTGAATTGTGAGGGGGTGGTGGGGTGGGGGTGGGGTTGCGGGTGGGTGAGGTTCGACAGAGGTGTGGACCCTCTCTAACCCTGGCACGGCAGTAGCGGCTGGAGTTGGCCTCAGTACCGGCGGGTGAATTGCAGGGCACGGGGTCCTGCTGGGGAGGGCGGGTCAGTGGCTGTGGCCTGGTTGGGTTTTGGTGGGGGTTGGGGTGGTGGGGGGGGGGGTGGGGTTTGGGGGCAAAGTGCCAGCCATCTTGGGGTTAACCCGTCCCCTCTGCTATTCCCGCAGGATCTACACGGGGTCTCTGGCTCCGGGATCAGAGTGGGCCGGAACAAGGCCGGATCCATGTCCAGGATTGACGAGATGGTGGACGATTACGCCCGTGAGTTCCCGGTCAGCCTGTCGCGCGCAATCTGAGGGCCGACCCTTGACCTTTCACACCCCGACCCCCCACCCCCACACCGACCCACGCCACCAGCTCCGCTTCCCCTCTCTCTTTTTTCAGAATGTGGTCACTCTTCATCGCACACCCCCCCCCACCCCCAGGGCCAGAGGTCACTGGCTTGCGGTCTCACAGGTCCAGGAGTTTAGTTCCTTGTGTTTCAGACCGTTAGTCGGCCTGGGGATTAAAACCAAATCAGAATCTCCCCTGTGAGCAGCGTACGGGTCCCTAGGGCAGCCAGGGCTGGGGGACAGGACACCTCAGCAGCAGGTTGAGGCCTGGTCTCGGGAGCAGGTTGAGGCCTGGTCTCGGGAGCAGGTTGAGGCCTGGTCTCGGGTGCAGGTTGAGGCCTGGTCTCGGGTGCAGGTTGAGGCCTGGTCTCGGGAGCAGGTTGAGGCCTGGTCTCGGGTGCAGGTTGAGGCCTGGTCTCGGGAGCAGGTTGAGTTCCGGTCTTGGGATCAGGTTGAGGCCTGGTCTCGGGAGCAGGTTGAGGCCTGGTCTCGGGTGCAGGTTGAGGCCTGGTCTCGGGTGCAGGTTGAGGCCTGGTCTCGGGTGCAGGTTGAGGCCTGGTCTCGGGAACAGGTTGAGGCCTCGTCTTGGGAGCAGGTTGAGGCCTGGTCTCTGGCGAAGGTTGAAGCCTCGTCTTGGAGGCAGGTTGAGGCCTGGTCTCGGGAACAGGTTGAGGCCTGGTCTCAGCAGCAGGTTGAGGCCTGGTCTCGGGAACAGGTTGAGGCCTGGTCTCGGGATCAGGTTGAGGCCTGGTCTCGGGGACAGGTTGAGGCCTGGTCTCTGGCGAAGGTTGAAGCCTCGTCTTGGGAGCAGGTTGAGGCCTGGTCTCGGGAGCAGGCTGAGGCCTGGTCTCGGGTGCAGGTTGAGTCCCGGTCTCGGGAGCAGGCTGAGGCCTGGTCTCGGGAGCAGGCTGAGGCCTGGTCTCGGGAGCAGGTTGAGGCCTGGTCTCGGGTGCAGGTTGAGTCCTGGTCTCGGGAGCAGGTTGAGGCCTGGTCTCGGGAGCAGGCTGAGGCCTGGTCTCGGGAGCAGGTTGAGTCCCGGTCTCGGGAGCAGGTTGAGGCCTGGTCTCAGCAGCAGGTTGAGGCCTGGTCTCGGGAGCAGGTTGAGTCCTGGTCTCAGCAGCAGGTTGAGGCCTGGTCTCGGGAGCAGGTTGAGGCCTGGTCTCGGGCGAAGGTTGAGTCCTGGTCTCGGGAGC
>JANJGN010002676.1:15000-55000 GCA_026770705.1 Isurus oxyrinchus
GAGATGAGGAGAATTTGTTTTTATTTACACAGCGAGTTGTTGTGATCTGGAAGGCGCTGCCTGAAAGGGCGGTGGAAGCAGATTCAATAGGAACTTTCAAAAGGGGGGGGGAATCGGATAAATACTGGAAGGGGGGACGTTTGCAGGGATATCGGGGGGAAAAGAGCGGGTGGGGGGATGGGGGGGGGGGAGAGTGGGGACAAGTTGGATAGAACTTTCAAAGAGCAACAGAGGGAGGAGGGGCCGAATGGCCTCCTGTGATGGTTCTGTCTGAGGTGACAAGCTGCGGCATTGGGCTGGCCAACACTGCGAGGCTTGGGCCTCAATCCGTTCCCGATTGGGTAACGGCAAGCATGCGTTCGCTGGTCAGAATCAACCGAATGGACAACTGACCAGTGACATTGACACTCCCACAGTAACCATCCCACGGACACCAGTAAAGGTGACAGAACAAAGACCAGCGAACTGGACCCCCGAGGGAGCACCAAAAAGCATCGGACTGTCAGCTTCCTGAAGAAGATGGCCGGAATAACAAAGGTCAGAATCAGTTTTGATATATAACGAATGTCCAGTGGGGTATAACAGAGTGTTACCGTGAGGGGTGTGGGGTATATCAGGGTGTTACAGTGAGGGGTGTGGGGTATATCAGAGTGTTACAGTGAGGGGTGTGGATACATCAGAGTGTTACAGTGAGGGGTGTGGGGTATATCAGTGTGTTACAGTGAGGTGTGTGGATACATCAGAGTGTTACAGTGAGGGGTGTGGGATATATCAGAGTGTTACAGTGAGGGGTGTGGGATATATCAGAGTGTTACAGTGAGGGGTGTGGATACATCAGAGTGTTACAGTGAGGGGTGTGGGGTATATCAGTGTGTTACAGTGAGGTGTGTGGATACATCAGAGTGTTACAGTAAGGGGTGTGGGGAAAATCAGAGTGTTACAGTGAGGGGTGTGGGGTATATCAGTGTGTTACAGTGAGGGTTGTGGGATATATCAGTGTTACAGTGAGGGGTGTGGGGTATATCAGTGTGTTACAGTGAGGGGTGTGGGGTATCCAGAGTGTTACAGCGATGGGTGTGGGGTATATCAGTGTGTTACAGTGAGGGGTGTGGAGTATATCAGAGTGTTAGAATGAGGGGTGTGGGGTATATCAGAGTGTTACAGTGAGGGGTGTGAGGTATATCAGGGTGTTACAGTGAGGGGTGTGGGGTATATCAGAGTGTTACAGTGAGGGGTGTGGGGTATATCAGAGTGTTACAGTGAGGGGTGTGGGATATTTCAGAGTGTTATAGTGAGGGGTGTGGGTTGTATATCAGAGTGTTACAGTGAGGGGTGTGAGAGAGATCAGAGTGTTACAGTGAGTGGTGTTGCGTATATCAGTCTCTTACAGTGAGGGTTGTGGGGTATATCAGTGTGTTACAGTGAGGGGTGTGGGTTGTATATCAGAGTGTTACAGTGAGGGGTGTGAGAGAGATCAGAGTGTTACAGTGAGTGGTGTTGCGTATATCAGTCTCTTACAGTGAGGGTTGTGGGGTATATCAGTGTGTTACAGTGAGGGGTGTGGGGTATATCAGACTGTTACATTGAGGGGTGAGGGATATATCTGAGTGTTAATTTGAGGGGTGTGGGCAATATCAGAGTGTTACAGTGAAGGGTGTGTGTTATATCAGAGTTTTACAGTCAGCGATGTGGGATATCTCAGAGTGTTATAGTGAGGAGTGTGGGATATATCAGTGTGTTTCAGTGAAGGCTGTGGAGTATATCAGATGTCGCAGCGAGGGATGTGGGGTATATCAGAGATTTACAGTGAGGGGAGTGGGTTATATCAGAGTTTTTCAGTGAGTGGTGTGGGGTATAACAGAGTGTTAAATTGCAGGGTGTGGGGCATATCAGAGTCTTGCATTGAGGACTGTGTAGTATATCAGAGTTTTACACTGAGGGGTGTGGAGTATATCAGAATGTTACAGTGAGGGGTGTGGGGTATATCAGAGTGTTACAGTGAGGGTTGTGGGGTATATCAGAGTGTTACAGTGAGGGGTGTGGGATATATCAGTGTGTTACAGTGAGGGATGTGAGGTATATCAGAGTGTTACAGTGAGGGGTGTGCGGTATATCAGAGTGTTACAGTGAGGGTTGTGGGGTGTATCAGAGTGTTACAGTGAGGGGTGTGGGGTATATCAGAGTGTTACAGTGAGGGGTGTGGGGTATGTCAGAGTGTTACAGTGAGGGGTGTGGCGTATATCAGAGTATTACAGTGAGGGGTGTGGGATATATCAGTGTGTTCCAGTGCGGGGTGTGGGGTATATCAGTGTGTTCCAGCGATGGGTGTGGGAAATATCAGTGTGTTCCAGCGAGGGGTGTGGGGTATATCAGTGTGTTACAGTGAGGGGAGTGGGTTATATCAGAGTTTTTCAGTGAGTGGTGTGGGGTATAACAGAGTGTTAAATTGCTGGGTGTGGGGCATATCAGAGTCTTGCATTGAGGACTGTGTAGTATATCAGAGTTTTACACTGAGGGGTGTGGAGTATATCAGAGTGTTACAGTGAGGGGTGTGGGGTATATCAGAGTGTTACAGTGAGGGTTGTGGGGTATATCAGAGTGTTACAGTGAGGGGTGTGGGATATATCAGTGTGTTACAGTGAGGGATGTGAGGTATATCAGAGTGTTACAGTGAGGGGTGTGCGGTATATCAGAGTGTTACAGTGAGGGTTGTGGGGTGTATCAGTGTGTTACAGTGAGGGGTGTGGGGTATATCAGAGTGTTACAGTGAGGGGTGTGGGATATATCAGTGTGTTACAGTGAGGGATGTGAGGTATATCAGAGTGTTACAGTGAGGGGTGTGCGGTATACCAGAGTGTTACAGTGAGGGTTGTGGGGTGTATCAGTGTGTTACAGTGAGGGGTGTGGGGTATATCAGTGTGTTACAGTGAGGGGTGTGGCGTATATCAGAATGTTACAGTGAGGGGTGTGGGATATGTCAGAGTGTTACAGTGAGGGGTGTGGGGTATGTCAGAGTGTTACAGTGAGGGGTGTGGCGTATATCAGAATGTTACAGTGAGGGGTGTGGGATATATCACTGTGTTCCAGTGCGTGGTGTGGGGTATATCAGAGTGTTACAGTGAGGGGCGTGGGGTATATCAGAGTTTTCAATTGAGGGGTGTGTGATATATCAGAGTGTTACAGTGAGGTTTGTGGGGTATATCAGAGTGTTACAGTGAGGAGTGTGGGGTATATCAGAGTGTTACAGTGAGGGGTGTGGTGTATATCAGTGTGTGAAACTGAGGGGTGTGGGTATATCAGTGTGTTACAGTGAGGGGTGTGGGGTATATCAGAGTGTTACAGTGAGGCGTGCGGGTATATCAGAGTGTTATAGTGAGGGGTGTTGGGTATTTCAGAGTTACAGTGAGGGATGTGGGATATATCAGAGTGTTACAATGAGGGGAGTGGGGTATATCAGAGTGTTACAGTGAGGGGTGTGGGGTATATCAGAGTGTTACAATGAGGGGAGTGGGGTATATCAGAGTGTTGCAGTGAGGGGTGTGGGTTATATCAGTGTGTTACAGTGAGTGGTGTGGGGTATATCAGAGTGTTACAATGAGGGGTGTGACGTATATCAGGGTGTTACAGTGAGGGGTGTGGGATATATCAGAGTGTTACCCTGAGGTGTGTGGGGTGTATATCAGAGTGTTACAGTGAGGGGTGTGAGAGAGATCAGAGTGTTACAGTGAGTGGTGTTGGGTATATCAGTGTGTTGCAGTGAGGGGTGTGGGGTATATCAGACTGTTACAGTGAGGGGTGTGGGGTATATCAGTGTGTTACATTGAGGGGTGAGGGATATATCTGAGTGTTACAGTGAAGGGTGTGTGTTATATCAGAGTTTTACAGTCAGCGATGTGGGATATCTCATAGTGTTATAGTGAGGAGTGTGGGATATATCAGTGTGTTTCAGTGAAGGGTGTGGAGTATATCACATGTCGCAGTGAAGGATGTGGGGTATATCAGAGATTTACAGTGAGGGGTTTGGGTTATATCAGAGTTTTTCAGTGAGTGGTGTGGGGTATAACAGAGTATTAAATTGCTGGGTGTGGGGTATATCAGAGTCTTGCATTGAGGACTGTGTAGTATATCAGAGTTTTACACAGAGGGGTGTGGAGTATATCAGAGTGTTACAGTGAGGGGTGTGGGGTATATCACAGTGTTACAGAGAGGGTTGTGGGGTATATCAAAGTGTTACAGTGAGGGGTGTGGGGTATGTCAGAGTGTTACAGTGAGGGCTGTGGGATATATCAGTGTGTTCCAGCGAGGGGTGTGGGATATATCAGTGTGTTCCAGCGAGGGGTGTGGGGTATATCAGTGTGTTACAGTGAGGGGTGTGGGGTATATCAGAGTATTACAGTGAGGTGTGTGGGGGATATCAGAGTGTTACAGTGAGGGGTGTGGGGTATATCAGAGTGTTACAGTGAGGGGTGTGAGGTATATAAGGGGGTTACAGTGAGGGGTGTGGGGTATATCAGAGTGTTCCAGTGAGGGTTGTGGGGTATATCAGAGTGTTACAGTGAGGGGTGTGGGAAATATCAGTGTGTTACAGTGAGGGGTGTGGGAAATATCAGTGTGTTACAGTGAGGGGTGTGGGGTTTATCAGAGTCTTACAGTGAGGGGTGTGGGTTATATCAGAATGTTACAGTGAGGGGTGTGGGGTATATCAGAGTGTTACAGTGAGGGGTGTGGCGTATATCAGAGTGTTACAGTGAGGGGTGTGGGGTATATCAGTGTGTTACAGTGAGGGGTGTGGGGTATATCAGAGTGTTACTGTGAGGTGTGTGGGGTATGTCAGAGTGTTACAGTGAGGGGTGTGGCGTATATCGGAGTGTTACAGTGAGGAATGTGAGATATATCAGTGTGTTCCAGTGAGGGGTGTGGGGTATATCAGAGTGTTACATTGAGGGGTGTGGGATATATCAGTGTGTTCCAGCGAGGGGTGTGGGATATATCAGTGTGTTCCAGCGAGGGGTGTGGGATATATCACTGTGTTCCAGCGAGGGGTGTGGGGTATATCAGTGTGTTACAGTGAAGGGTGTGGGGTATATCAGAGTATTACAGTGAGGGGTGTGGGGGATATCAGAGTGTTACAGTGAGGGGTGTGGGGTATATCAGAGTGTTACAGTGAGCGTTCTGGGGTATATCAGAGTGTTACAGTGAGGGGTGTGGGGTATATCAGATTGTTACAGTGAGGGGTGTGGGGTATATCAGAGAGTTACAGTGAGGCGTGTGGGGTATTTCAGAGTATTACAGTGAGGGGTGTGGGGTATATCAGATTGTTACAGTGAGGGGTGTGGGGTATATCAGTGTGTTACAGTGAGGGGTGTGTGATATATCAGTGTTACAGTGAGGGGTGTGGGGTATATCAGTGTGTTACAGTGAGGGGTGTGGGGTATATCAAAGTGTTATAGTTAGGGGTGTGGGGTATATCAGTGTGTTACAGTGAGGGTTGTGGGGTATATCAGAGTGTTACAGTGAGGGGTGTGGTGTATATCAGTGTGTTACCCTGAGGGGTGTGGGTATATCAGTGTGTTACAGTGAGGGGTGTGGGATATATCAGAGTGTTACAGTGAGGGGTGTGGGGTATATCAGTGTGGTACAGTGAGGTTTGTGGGATATATCAGTGTAACAGTGAGGGGTGTGGGGTATATCAGAGTGTTACAGTGAGGGGTGTGGGGTATACCAGAGTGTTACAGCGACGGGTGTGGGGTATATCAGTGTGTTACAGTGAGGGATGTGGGGTATATCAGAGTGTTACAGTGAGGGGTGTGGTATATATCAGTGTGTTAGACTGAGGGATGTGGGTATATCAGTGTGTTACAGTGAGGGGTGTGGGATATATCAGAGTGTTACAGTGAGGGGTGTTGGGTATTTCAGAGAGTTACAGTGAGGGATGTGGGATATATCAGAGTGTTACAATGAGGGGAGTGGGGTATATCAGAGTGTTACAGTGAGGGGTGTGGGTTATATCAGTGTGTTACAGTGAGTGGTGTGGGGTATATCAGAGTGTTCCAATGAGGGGTGTGAGGTATATCAGGGTGTTACAGTGAGGGGTGTGGGGTTTATCAGAGTGTTACAGTGAGGGGTGTGGGGTATATCAGAGTGTTACAGTGAGGGGTGTGAGGTATATAAGGGGGTTACAGTGAGGGGTGTGGGGTATATCAGAGTGTTCCAGTGAGGGTTGTGGGGTATATCAGAGTGTTACAGTGAGGGGTGTGGGAAATATCAGTGTGTTACAGTGAGGGTTGTGGGGTTTATCAGAGTCTTACAGTGAGGGGTGTGGGTTATATCAGAATGTTACAGTGAGGGGTGTGGGGTGTAGCAGAGTGTTACAGTGAGGGGTGTGGGGTATATCAGAGTGTTACAGTGAGGGGTGTGGCGTATATCAGAGTGTTACAGTGAGGCGTGTGGGGTATATCAGTGTGTTACAGTGAGGGGTGTGGGGTATATCAGAGTGTTACTGTGAGGTGTGTGGGGTATGTCAGAGTGTTACAGTGAGGGGTGTGGCGTATATCGGAGTGTTACAGTGAGGAATGTGAGATATATCAGTGTGTTCCAGTGAGGGGTGTGGGGTATATCAGAGTGTTACATTGAGGGGTGTGGGATATATCAGTGTGTTCCAGCGAGGGGTGTGGGATATATCAGTGTGTTCCAGCGAGGGGTGTGGGATATATCACTGTGTTCCAGCGAGGGGTGTGGGGTATATCAGTGTGTTACAGTGAAGGGTGTGGGGTATATCAGAGTATTACAGTGAGGGGTGTGGGGGATATCAGAGTGTTACAGTGAGGGGTGTGGGGTATATCAGAGTGTTACAGTGAGCGTTCTGGGGTATATCAGAGTGTTACAGTGAGGGGTGTGGGGTATATCAGATTGTTACAGTGAGGGGTGTGGGGTATATCAGAGAGTTACAGTGAGGCGTGTGGGGTATATCAGAGTATTACAGTGAGGGGTGTGGGGTATATCAGATTGTTACAGTGAGGGGTGTGGGGTATATCAGTGTGTTACAGTGAGGGGTGTGTGATATATCAGTGTTACAGTGAGGGGTGTGGGGTATATCAGTGTGTTACAGTGAGGGGTGTGGGGTATATCAAAGTGTTATAGTTAGGGGTGTGGGGTATATCAGTGTGTTACAGTGAGGGTTGTGGGGTATATCAGAGTGTTACAGTGAGGGGTGTGGTGTATATCAGTGTGTTACCCTGAGGGGTGTGGGTATATCAGTGTGTTACAGTGAGGGGTGTGGGATATATCAGAGTGTTACAGTGAGGGGTGTGGGGTATATCAGTGTGGTACAGTGAGGTTTGTGGGATATATCAGTGTAACAGTGAGGGGTGTGGGGTATATCAGAGTGTTAAAGTTAGGGGTGTGGGGTATATCAGAGTGTTACAGTGAGGGGTGTGGGGTATACCAGAGTGTTACAGCGACGGGTGTGGGGTATATCAGTGTGTTACAGTGAGGGATGTGGGGTATATCAGAGTGTTACAGTGAGGGGTGTGGTATATATCAGTGTGTTAGACTGAGGGATGTGGGTATATCAGTGTGTTACAGTGAGGGGTGTGGGATATATCAGAGTGTTACAGTGAGGGGTGTTGGGTATTTCAGAGAGTTACAGTGAGGGATGTGGGATATATCAGAGTGTTACAATGAGGGGAGTGGGGTATATCAGAGTGTTACAGTGAGGGGTGTGGGTTATATCAGTGTGTTACAGTGAGTGGTGTGGGGTATATCAGAGTGTTCCAATGAGGGTGTGAGGTATATCAGGGTGTTACAGTGAGGGGTGTGGGGTTTATCAGAGTGTTACAGTGAGGGGTGTGGGGTATATCAGACTGTTACAATGAGGGGTGTGGGGTATTTCAGAGTGTTATAATGAGGGCTGTGGGGTATATCAGGCAGTTAGAGTGAGGGGTGTGGCTATATCAGAGTTTTACAGTGAGGGGTGTGGAGTATATCAGTGTATTACACTGAGGGGTGTGAGATATATCAGAGTGTTACACTGAGGGGTGTGGAGTATGTCTGAGAGTTACAGTGAGGGGTGTGGGATATATCAGTGTGTCCCAGTGAGGTGTGCAGGGTATTTCAGAGTGTTACGGTGAGCAGACAGGGATATATCAGAGTGTTAATTTGAGGTGTGTGTGGTATATCAGAGTGTTACACTGAGGGGTGTGAGATATATCAGAGTGTTACACTGAGGGGTGTGGAGTATGTCTGAGTTACAGTGAGTGGTGTGGGGTATATCAGCGTGTTACAGTGAGGGGTGCGGGGTATATCAGTGTGTTACAGTGAGGGCTGTGGGATATATCAGAGTGTTACAGTGAGGGGCGTGGGGTATATCAGAGTTTTCAATTGAGGGGAGTGTGATATATCAGAGTGTTACAGTGAGGTTCTAGCGGTACATCAGAGTGTTACAGTGAGGGGTGTGGTGTATATCAGTGTGTTACACTGAGGGGTGTGGGTATATCAGTGTGTTACAGTGAGGGTGTGTGATATATCAGGGTGTTACAGTGAGGCGTGTGGCTATATCAGAGTGTTACAGTGAGGGGTGTTGGGTATTTCAGAGAGTTGCAGTGAGGGATGTGGGATATATCAGAGTGTTACAATGAGGGGAGTGGGGTATATCAGTGTGTTACAGTGAGGGGTGTGAGGTATATCAGGGTGCAACAGTGAGGGGGTTGGTATATCAGAGTGTTACAATGAGGGGTGTGGGGTATTTCAGAGTGTTATAGTGAGGGGTGTGAGGTATATCAGAGTGTTACTGTGAGGTGTGTGCGGTATGTCAGAGTGTTACAGTGAGTGGTGTGGCGTATATCAGAGTGTTACAGTGAGGGGTGTGGGATATATCATTGTGTTCCAGTGAGGGGTGTGGGGTATATCAGAGTGTTACAGTGAGGGCTGTGGGATATATCAGAGTGTTACAGTGTGGGGGGTGGTGTATATAAGTGTGTTACATTGAGGGGTGTGGGATATATCAGAGTGTTACAGTGAGGGGTGTGGGGTATATCAGAGTGTTCCAGTGAGGGTTGTGGGGTATATCAGAGTGTTACAGTGAGGGGTGTGGGATATATCAGAGTGTTACAGTGAGGGGTGTTGGGTATGTCAGAGTGTTACAGTGAGGGGTGTGGGATATATCAGAGTGTTCCAGTGAGGATTGTGGGGTATATCAGAGTGTTACAGTGAGGGGTGTGGGATATATCATTGTGTTACAGTGAGGGGTGTTTGGTATATCAGTGTGTTACAGTGAGGGGTGTTGGGTATGTCAGAGTGTTACAGTGGGGGGTGTGGGATATATCAGTGTGTTACACTGAGGGGTGTGGGATATATCAGAGTGTTACAGTGAGGGGTGTGGGTATATCAGTGTGTTACAGTGAGGAGTGTGGGGTATTTCAGAGTGTTATAGTGAGGGGTGTGGGGTATATCTGGGTGTTACAGTGAGGGGTGTGGGGTATTTCAGAGTGTTACAGTGAGGGTTGTGGGGCATATCAGTGTGTTACCCTGAGGTGTGTGGGGTGTATATCAGAGTGTTACAGTGAGGGGTGTGGGGTATATCAGACTGTTACAGTGAGGGGTGTGGGGTATATCATTGTGTTACATTGAGGGGTGAGGGATATATCTGATTGTTACTTTGAGGGGTGTGCGCAATATCAGAGTGTTACAGTGAAGGGTGTGTGTTATATCAGAGTTTTACAGTCAGCGATGTGGGATATCTCAGAGTGTTATAGTGAGGAGTGTGGGATATATCAGTGTGTTTCACTGAAGGGTGTGGAGTATATCAGATGTCGCAGTGAGGGATGTGGGGTATATCAGAGATTTACAGTGAGGGGAGTGGGTTATATCAGAGTTTTACTGTGAGTGGTGTGGGGTATATCAGAGTGTTAAATTGCTGGGTGTGGGGTATATCAGAGTGTTACTGTGAGGGGTGTGGGGTATATCAGAGTGTTCCAGTGAGGGTTGTGGGGTATATCAGAGTGTTACAGTGAGGGGTGTGGGAAATATCAGTGTGTTACAGTGAGGGGTGTGGGGTATATCAGAGTGTTCCAGTGAGCTTTGTGGGGTATATCAGAGTGTTACAGTGAGGGGTTTGGGAAGTATCAGTGTGTTACAGTGAGGGGTGTGGGAAATAACAGTGTGTTACAGTGAGGGGTGTTGGGTATATCAGAGTGTTACAGTGAGGGGTGTGGGTATATCAGTGTGTTACAGTGAGGAGTGTGGGGTATTTCAGAGTGTTATAGTGAGGGGTGTGGGGTATATCTGGGTGTTACAGTGAGGGGTGTGGGGTATTTCAGAGTGTTACAGTGAGGGTTGTGGGGCATATCAGTGTGTTACCCTGAGGTGTGTGGGGTGTATATCAGAGTGTTACAGTGAGGGGTGTGGGGTATATCAGACTGTTACAGTGAGGGGTGTGGGGTATATCATTGTGTTACATTGAGGGGTGAGGGATATATCTGATTGTTACTTTGAGGGGTGTGCGCAATATCAGAGTGTTACAGTGAAGGGTGTGTGTTATATCAGAGTTTTACAGTCAGCGATGTGGGATATCTCAGAGTGTTATAGTGAGGAGTGTGGGATATATCATTGTGTTTCACTGAAGGGTGTGGAGTATATCAGATGTCGCAGTGAGGGATGTGGGGTATATCAGAGATTTACAGTGAGGGGAGTGGGTTATATCAGAGTTTTACTGTGAGTGGTGTGGGGTATATCAGAGTGTTAAATTGCTGGGTGTGGGGTATATCAGAGTGTTACTGTGAGGGGTGTGGGGTATATCAGAGTGTTCCAGTGAGGGTTGTGGGGTATATCAGAGTGTTACAGTGAGGGGTGTGGGAAATATCAGTGTGTTACAGTGAGGGGTGTGGGGTATATCAGAGTGTTCCAGTGAGCGTTGTGGGGTATATCAGAGTGTTACAGTGAGGGGTTTGGGAAGTATCAGTGTGTTACAGTGAGGGGTGTGGGAAATAACAGTGTGTTACAGTGAGGGGTGTTGGGTATACCAGAGTGTTACAGTGAGGGGTGTGCGTTATATCAGTGTGTTACAATGAGTGGTGTGAGGTATATCAGAGTGTTACTGTGAGGTGTGTGGGGTATGTCAGAGTGTTACAGTGAGGGGTGTGGCGTATATCAGAGTGTTACAGTGAGGGGTGTGGGATATATCAGTTTGTTCCAGTGAGGGGTGTGGGGTATATCAGAGTGTTACAGTGAGGGGTGTGGGATATGTCAGTGTGTTCCAGCGAGGGGTGTGGGATATATCAGTGTGTTCCAGCGAGGGGTGTGGGATATATCATTGAGTTACAGTGAGGGGTGTTGGGTATATCAGAGTATTACAGTGAGGCGTGTGGGGTATATCTGACTGGTACAGTGAGTGGTGTGGGGTATATCAGTATGTTACAGTGAGGGGTGTGGTGTATATCAGTGTGTTACAGTGAGGGGTGTTGGGTATATCAGAGTGTTACAGTGAGGGGTGTGGGGTATATCAGAGTGTTACAGTGAGGGGTGTGGAGTATATCAGAGTGTTATAGTGAGGGGCGTGAGGTATATCAGAGTGTTACTGTGAGGTGTGTGGGGTATGTCAGAGTGTTACAGTGAGGGGTGTGGCGTATATCAGAGTGTTAAAGTGAGGGGTGTGGGGTATATCAGAGTGTTACAGTGAGGGGTGTGGGATATATCAGTGTGTTACAGTGAGGGGTGTTGGGTATATCAGAGTGTTACAGTGAGGGGTGTGAGGTATGTCAGGGTGTTACAGTGAGGGGTGTGGGTATATCAGAGTGTTACAATGAGGGGTGTTGGGTATATCAGAGTGTTACAGTGAGGGGTGTGAGGTATGTCAGGGTGTTACAGTGAGGGGTGTGGGTATATCAGAGTGTTACAATGAGGGGTGTTGGGTATATCAGAGTGTTACAGTGAGGGGTGTGGGTTATATCAGAATGTTACAGTGAGGGGTGTGGGGTGTATCAGAGTGTTACAGTGAGGGGTGTGGGGTATATCAGAGTGTTACTGTGAGGTGTGTGGTGTATGTCAGAGTGTTACAGTGAGGGGTGTGGTGTATATCAGAGTGTTACAGTGAGGGGTGTGGGGTATATCAGAGTGTTACAGTGAGGGGTGTGGCGTATATCAGAGTGTTACATTGAGGGGTGTGGGATATATCATTGTGTTCCAGCGAGGGGTGTGGGATATATCAGTGTGTTCCAGCGAGGGGTGTGGGATATATCAGTGTGTTCCAGTGAGGGGTGTGGGGTATATCAGTGTGTTACAGTGAGGGGTGTGGGGTATATCAGAGTATTACAGTGAGGCGTGTGGGTTGTATCAGAGTGTTACAGTGAGGGGTGTGGGGTATATCAGAGTGTTACAGTGAGGGCTGTGGGATATATCAGAGTGTTACAGTGAGGGGTGTGGGGTATATCAGAGTGTTACAGTGAGGTGTGTGGGGTATATCAGAGTGTTACAGTGAGGGGTGTGGGATATATCAGTGTGTTACAGTGAGGGGTGTGGGGTATATCAGTGTGTTATAGTTAGGGGTGTGGGGTCTATCAGTGTGTTACAGTGAGGGTTGTGGGTTATATTAGAGTGTTACAGTGATGGGTGTGGGGTATATCAGTGTGTTACAGTGAGGGGTGTGGGGTATATCACAGTGTTACAGTGAGGGGTGTGGTGTATATCAGTGTGTTCCAGTGAGGGGTGTGGGGAATATCAGAGTGTTACAGTGAGGAGTGTGGTGTATATCAGTGTGTTACACTGAGGGGTGTGGGTATATCAGTGTGTTACAGTGAGGAGTGTGGGATATATCAGGGTGTTACAGTGAGGCGTGCGGGTATATCAGAGTGTTACATTGAGGGGTGTGGGTATATCAGAGTGTGAAAGTGAGGGGTGTTGGGTATTTCAGAGAGTTACAGTGAGGGATGTGGGATATATCAGAGTGTTACAATGAGGGTAGTGGTGTATATCTGAGTGTTACAATAAGGGGAGTGGAGTATATCAGAGTGTTACAGTGAGGGGTGTGCGTTATATCAGTGTGTTACAATGAGTGGTGTGGGGTATATCAGAGTGTTACAGTGAGGGGTGTGAGGTATGTCAGGGTGTTACAGTGAGGGGTGTGAGTATATCAGAGTGTTACATTGAGGGGTGTGGGGTATTTCAGAGTGTTATAGTGAGGGGTGTGAGGTATATCAGAGTGTTACTGTGAGGTGTGTGGGGTATGTCAGAGTGTTACAGTGAGGGGTGTGGCGTATATCAGAGTGTTACAGTGAGGGGTGTGGGATATGTCAGTGTTTTCCAGCGAGGGGTGTGGGATATATCAGTGTGTTCCAGCGAGGGGTGTGGGATATATCATTGAGTTACAGTGAGGGGTGTTGGGTATATCAGAGTATTACAGTGAGGCGTGTGGGGTATATCTGACTGGTACAGTGAGTGGTGTGGGGTATATCAGTATGTTACAGTGAGGGGTGTGGTGTATATCAGTGTGTTACAGTGAGGGGTGTTGGGTATATCAGAGTGTTACAGTGAGGGGTGTGGGGTATATCAGAGTGTTACAGTGAGGGGTGTGGAGTATATCAGAGTGTTATAGTGAGGGGTGTGAGGTATATCAGAGTGTTACTGTGAGGTGTGTGGGGTATGTCAGAGTGTTACAGTGAGGGGTGTGGCGTATATCAGAGTGTTGAAGTGAGGGGTGTGGGATATATCAGTGTGTTCCAGTGAGGGGTGTGGGGTATATCAGAGTGTTACAGTGAGGGGTGTGGGATATATCAGTGTGTTACATTGAGGGGTGTTGGGTATATCAGAGTGTTACAGTGAGGGGTGTGGGGTATATCAGAGTGTTACAGTGAGGGGTGTGGATTATATCAGAGTGCTCCAGAGAGGGATGTGGGGTATATCAGAGAGTTACAGTGAGGGGTGTGGGGTATATCAGAGTATTACAGTGAGGGGTGTGGGGTGTATCAGAGTGTTACAGTGAGGGGTGTGGGGTATATCAGTGTGTTACAGTGAGGGGTGTGGGGTATATCAATGTGTAACAGTGAGGGGTGTGGGATATATCAGTGCTACAGTGATGGGTGTGGGGTATATCAGTGTGTTACAGTGAGGGGTGTGGGGTATATCAGAGTGTTACAGTGAGGGGTGTGGGGTATTTCAGTGTGTAACAGTGAGGTGTGTGGGGTATATCAGAGAGTTACAGTGAGGGGTGTGGGATATATCAGAGTGTTACAGTGAGGGAGGTGGTGTATATAAGTGTGTTACATTGAGGGATGTGGGATATATCAGAGTGTTACAATGAGGGGAGTGGGGTATATCTGAGTGTTACAATGAGGGGAGTGGGGTATATCATAGTGTTACAGTGAGGGGTGTTGGTTATTTCAGTGTGTTACAATGAGTGGTGTGGGGTATATCAGAGTGTTACAGTGAAGGGTGTGAGGTATATCAGGGTGTTACAGTGAGGGGTGTGGGTATATCAGAGTGTTACAATGAGGGCTGTGGGGTATTTCAGAGTGTTATAGTGAGGGGTGTGAGGTATATCAGAGTGTTACTGTGAGGTGTGTGGGGTATGTCAGAGTGTTACAGTGAGGGGTGTGGCGTATATCAGAGTGTTACAGTGAGGGGTGTGGGATATATCAGTTTGTTCCAGTGAGGGGTGTGGGGTATATCAGAGTGTTACAGTGAGGGGTGTGGGATATGTCAGTGTGTTCCAGCGAGGGGTGTGGGATATATCAGTGTGTTCCAGCGAGGGGTGAGGGGTATATCATTGAGTTACAGTAAGGGGTGTTGGGTATATCAGAGTATTACAGTGAGGCATGTGGGGTATTTCTGACTGTTACAGTGAGTGGTGTGGGGTATATCAGTATGTTACAGTGAGGGGTGTGGTGTATATCAGTGTGTTACAGTGAGGGGTGTGGGATATATCAGTGTGTTACAGTGTGGGGTGTTGGGTATATCAGAGTGTTACAGTGAGGGTGTGGGGTATATCAGAGTGTTACAGTGAGGGGTGTGGAGTATATCAGAGTGTTATAGTGAGGGGTGTGAGGTATATCAGAGTGTTACTGTGAGGTGTGTGGGGTATGTCAGAGTGTTACAGTGAGGGGTGTGGCGTATATCAGAGTGTTAAAGTGAGCGGTGTGGGATATATCAGTGTGTTCCAGTGAGGGGTGTGGGGTATATCAGAGTGTTACAGTGAGGGGTGTGGGATATATCAGTGTGTTCCAGCGAGGGGTGTGGGGTATATGATTGATTTACAGTGAGGGGTGTGGGGTATATCAGAGTATTACAGTGAGGCGTGTGGGGTATATCTGACTGTTACAGTGAGTGGTGTGGGGTATATCAGTATGTTACAGTGAGGGGTGTGGTGTATATCAGTGTGTTACTGTGAGGGGTGTGGGATATATCAGTGTGTTACTGTGAGGGGTGTTGGGTATATCAGAGTGTTACAGTGAGGGGGTGGGGTATATCAGAGTGTTACAGTGAGGGGTGTGGAGTATATCAGAGTGCTCCAGAGAGGGATGTGGGGTATATCAGAGAGTTACAGTGAGGGGTGTGAGGTATATCAGAGTATTACAGTGAGGGGTGTGGTGTGTATCAGAGTGTTACAGTGAGGGGTATGGGTATATCAGTGTGTTACAGTGAGTGGTGTGGCGTATATCAGTGTGTAACAGTGAGGGGTGTGGGATATATCAATGTTACAGTGATGGGTGTGGGGTATATCAGTGTGTTACAGTGAGAGGTGTGGGGTATATCAGAGTGTTACAGTGAGGGGTGTGGGGTATTTCAGTGTGTAACAGTGAGGTGTTTGGGGTATATCAGAGAGTTACAGTGAGGGGTGTGGGATATATCAGAGTGTTACAGTGAGGGAGGTGGTGTATATAAGTGTGTTACATTGAGGGTTGTGGGATATATCAGAGTGTTACAGTGAGGGGTGTGGGGTATATCAGAGTGTTCCAGTGAGGGTTGTGGGGTATATCAGAGTGTTACAGTGAGGGGTGTGGGATATATCAGTGTGTTACAGTGAGGGGTGTTGGGTATGTCAGAGTGTTGCAGTGAGGGGTGTGGGGTATGTCAGACTGTTACAGTGAGGGGTGTGGTGTATATCAGAGTGTTACAGTGAGTGGTGTGGGATATATCAGTTTGTTCCAGTGAGGGATGTGGGGTATATCAGAGTGTTACAGTGAGGGGTGTGGGATATGTCAGTGTGTTCCTGCGAGGGGTGTGGGATATATCAGTGTGTTCCAGCGAGGGGTGTGGGGTATATCATTGAGTTACAGTGAGGGGTGTGGGGTATATCAGAGTATTACAGTGAGGCGTGTGGGGTATATCTGAGTGTTACAGTGATTGGTGTGGGGTATATCAGTATGTTACATTGACGGGTGAGGGATATATCTGATTTTTACTTTGAGGGGTGTGCGCAATATCAGAGTGTTACAGTGAAGGGTGTGTGTTATATCAGAGTTTTAAAGTCAGCGATGTGGGATATCTCAGAGTGTTATAGTGAGGAGTGTGGGATATATCAGTGTGTTTCAATGAAGGGTGTGGAGTATATCAGATGTCGCAGTGAAGGATGTGGGGTATATCAGAGATTTACAGTGAGGGGAGTGGGTTATATCAGAGTTTTACTGTGAGGGGTGTGGGGTATATCAGAGTGTTCAAGTGAGGGTTGTGGGGTATATCAGAGTGTTACAGTGAGGGGTGTGGGAAATATCAGTGTGTTACAGTGAGGGGTGTTGGGTATGTCAGAGTGTTACAGTGGGGGGGGTGGGATATATCAGTGTGTTACACTGAGGGGTGTGGGTTATATCAGAGTGTTACAGTGAGGGGTGTGGGGTATATCAGTGTGTTACAGTGAGGAGTGTGGGGTATTTCAGAGTGTTATAGTGAGGGGTGTGGGGTATATCTGGGTGTTACCCTGAGGTGTGTGGGGTGTATATCAGAGTGTTACAGTGAGGGGTGTGGGGTATATCAGACTGTTACAGTGAGGGGTGTGGGGTATATCAGTGTGTTACATTGAGGGGTTAGGGATATATCTGATTTTTACTTTGAGGGGTGTGCGCAATATCAGAGTGTTACAGTGAAGGGTGTGTGTTATATCAGAGTTTTACAGTCAGCGATGTGGGATATCTCAGAGTGTTATAGTGAGGAGTTTGGGATATATCAGTGTGTTTCAATGAAGGGTGTGGAGTATATCAGATGTCGCAGTGAAGGATGTGGGGTATATCAGAGATTTACAGTGAGGGGAGTGGGTTATATCAGAGTTTTACTGTGAGTGGTGTGGGGTATATCAGAGTGTTAAATTGCAGGGTGTGGGGTATATCAGAGTGTTACTGTGAGGGGTGTGGGGTATATCAGAGTGTTCCAGTGAGGGTTGTGGGGTATATCAGAGTGTTACAGTGAGGGGTGTGGGGTATATCAGAGTTTTCTAGTGAGGGTTGTGGGGTATATCAGAGTGTTACAGTGAGGGGTGTGGGAAATATCAGTGTGTTACAGTGAGGGGTGTGGGAAATAACCATGTGTTACAGTGAGGGGTGTGGGGTATATCAGAGTGTTACAGTGAGGGGTGTGGGTTATATCAGAATGTTACAGTGAGGGGTGTGGGGTGTATCAGAGTGTTACAGTGAGGGGTGTGGGGTATATCATAGTGTTACTGTGAGGTGTGTGGGGTATGTCAGAGTGTTACAGTGAGGGGTGTGGCGTATATCAGAGTGTTACAGTGAGGGATGTGGGATATATCAGTGTGTTCCATTGAGCGGTGTGGGGTATATCAGAGTGTTACATTGAGGGGTGTGGGATATATCATTGTTTTCCAGCGAGGGGTGTGGGATATATCAGTGTGTTCCAACGAGGGGTGTGGGATATATCAGTGTGTTACAGTGAGGGGTGTGGGGTATATCAGAGTGTTACAGTGAGGGGTGTGGGATATGTCAGTGTGTTACAGTGAGGGGTGTGGGGTATATCAGTGTGTTACAGTGAGGGGTGTGGGATATATCAGTGTTACAGTGAGGGGTATAGGGTATATCAGAGTGTTATAGTTAGGGGTGTGGGGTCTATCAGTGTGTTACAGTGAGGGTTGTGGGTTATATCAGAGTGTTACAGTGATGGGTGTGGGGTATATCAGTGTGTTACAGTGAGAGGTGTGGGGTATATCAGAGTGTTACAGTGAGGGCTGTGGGGTATATCAGTGTGTTACATTGAGGGGTGTGGGGAATATCAGAGTGTTACAGTGAGGGGTGTGGTGTATATCAGTGTGTTACACTGAGGGGTGTGGGTATATCAGTGTGTTGCAGTGAGGAGTGTGGGATATATCAGGGTGTTACAGTGAGGCGTGCGGGTATATCAGAGTGTGACAGTGAGGGGTGTTGGGTATTTCAGAGAGTTACAGTGAGGGATGTGGGATATATCAGAGTGTTACAATGAGGGGAGTGGGGTATATCTGAGTGTTACAATGAGAGGAGTGGGGTATATCAGAGTGTTACAGCGAGGGGTGTGGGTTATATCAGTGTGTTACAGTGAGTGGTGTGGGTATATCAGAGTGTTACAGTGAGGGGTGTTGGGTATTTCAGAGAGTTACAGTGAGGAATGTGGGATATATCAGAGTGTTACAATGAGGGGAGTGGGGTATATCAGAGTGTTACAATGAGGGGAGTGGGGTATATCGGAGTGTTACAGTGAGGGGTGTGGGTTATATCAGTGTGTTACAATGAGTGGTGTGGGGTATATCAGAGTGTTACAGTGAGGGGTGTGAGGTATATCAGGGTGTTACAGTGAGGGGTGTGGGTATTTCAGAGTGTTATAGTGAGGGGTGTGAGGTATATCAGAGTGTTACTGTGAGGTTTGTGGGGTATGTCAGACTGTTACAGTGAGGGGTGTGGTGTATATCAGAGTGTTACAGTGAGTGGTGAGGAATATATCAGTTTGTTCCAGTGAGGGGTGTGGGGTATATCAGAGTGTTACAGTGAGGGGTGTGGGATATGTCAGTGTGTTCCTGCGAGGGGTGTGGGATATATCAGTGTGTTCCAGCGAGGGGTGTGGGGTATATCATTGAGTTACAGTGAGGGGTGTGGGGTATATCAGAGTATTACAGTGAGGCGTGTGGGGTATATCTGAGTGTTACAGTGAGTAGTGTGGGGTATATCAGTATGTTACATTGAGGGGTGAGGGATATATCTGATTTTTACTTTGAGGGGTGTGCGCAATATCAGAGTGTGACAGTGAAGGGTGTGTGTTATATCAGAGTTTTACAGTCAGCCTTGTGGGATATCTCAGAGTGTTATAGTGAGGAGTGTGGGATATATAAGTGTGTTTCAATGAAGGGTGTGGAGTATATCAGATGTCGCAGTGAAGGATGTGGGGTATATCAGAGATTTACAGTGAGGGGAGTGGGTTATATCAGAGTTTTACTGTGAGGGGTGTGGGGTATATCAGAGTGTTCCAGTGAGGGTTGTGGGGTATATCAGAGTGTTACAGTGAGGGGTGTGGGAAATATCAGTGTGTTACAGTGAGGGGTGTGGGAAATAACTGTGTTACAGTGAGGGGTGTGGCGTATATCAGAGTGTTACAGTGAGGGGGGTGGGTTATATCAGAATGTTACAGTGAGGGGTGTGGGGTGTATCAGAGTGTTACAGTGAGGGGTGTGGGGTATATCATAGTGTTACTGTGAGGTGTGTGGGGTATGTCAGAGTGTTACAGTGAGGGGTGTGGCGTGTATCAGAGTGTTACAGTGAGGGATGTGGGATATATCAGTGTGTTCCAGTGAGGGGTGTGGAGTCTATCAGAGTGTTACATTGAGGGGTGTGGGATATATCATTGTGTTCCAGCGAGGGGTGTGGGATATATCAGTGTGTTCCAGCGAGGGGTGTGGGGTATATCAGTGTGTTACAGCGAGGGGTGTGGGATATATCAGTGTGTTACAGTGAGGGGTGTGGGGTATATCAGAGTGTTACAGTGACGTGTGTGGGGTATATCAGAGTGTTACAGTGAGGGGTGTGGGATATATCAGTGTGTTACAGTGAGGGGTGTGGGGTATATCAGTGTGTTACAGTGAGGGGTGTGGGATATATCAGTGTTACAGTGAGGGGTGTGGGGTATATCAGAGTGTTATAGTTAGGGGTGTGGGGTCTATCAGTGTGTTACAGTGAGGGTTGTGGGTTATATCAGAGTGTTACAGTGATGGGTGTGGGGTATATCAGTGTGTTACAGTGAGGGGTGTGGGGTATATCAGAGTGTTACAGTGAGGGGTGTGGGGTATATCATTGTGTTACATTGAGGGGTGTGGGGAATATCAGAGTGTTACAATGAGGGCTGTAGGGTATATCAGAGTGTTACAGTGAGAGGTGTTGCGTATATCAGAGTGTTACAGTGTGGGGTGTGGGGTATATCAGTTTGTTACAGTGAGGAGTGTGGGATATATCAGGGTATTACAGTGAGGCGTGCGGGTATATCAGAGTGTGACAGTGAGGGGTGTTGGGTATTTCAGAGAGTTACAGTGAGGGATGTGGGATATATCAGAGTGTTACAATGAGGGGAGTGGGGTATATCTGAGTGTTACAATGAGGGGAGTGGGGTATATCAGAGTGTTACAGCGAGGGGTGTGGGTTATATCAGTGTGTTACAGTGAGTGGTGTGGGTATATCAGAGTGTTACAGTGAGGGGTGTTGGGTTTTTCAGAGAGTTACAGTGAGGGATGTGGGATATATCAGAGTGTTACAATGAGGGGAGTGGGGTATATCAGAGTGTTACAATGAGGGGAGTGGGGTATATCAGAGTGTTACAGGGAGGGGTGTGGGTTATATCAGTGTGTTACAATGAGTGGTGTGGGGTATATCAGAGTGTTACAGTGAGGGGTGTGAGGTATATCAGGGTGTTACAGTGAGGGGTGTGGGTTTTTCAGAGTGTTACAATGAGGGGTGTGGGGTATTTCAGAGTGTTATAGTGAGGGGTTTGAGGTATATCAGAGTGTTACTGTGAGGTGTGTGGGGTATGTCAGAGTGTTACAGTGAGGGGTGTGGCGTATATCAGAGTGTTACAGTGAGTGGTGTGGGATATATCAGTTTGTTCCAGTGAGGGGTGTGGGGTATATCAGAGTGTTACAGTGAGGGGTGTGGGATATGTCAGTGTGTTCCTGCGAGGGGTGTGGGATATATCAGTGTGTTCCAGCGAGGGGTGTGGGGTATATCATTGAGTTACAGTGAGGGGTGTGGGGTATATCAGAGTTTTACAGTGAGGCGTGTGGGGTATATCTGAGTGTTACAGTGAGTGGTGTGGGGTATATCAGTATGTTACAGTGAGGGGTGTGCTGTATATCAGTGTGTTACAGTGAGGGGTGTGGGATATATCAGTGTGTTACAGTGAGGGGTGTTGGGTATATCAGAGTGTTACAGTGAGGGGTGTGGGGTATATCAGAGTGTTACAGTGAGGGGTGTGGAGTATATCAGAGTGTTACAGTGAGGGGTGTGGGGTATATCAGAGTGTTACAGTGAGTGGTGTGGGATATATCAGTTTGTTCCAGTGAGGGGTGTGGGGTATATCAGAGTGTTACAGTGAGGGGTGTGGGATATGTCAGTGTGTTCCTGCGAGGGGTGTGGGATATATCAGTGTGTTCCAGCGAGGGGTGTGGGGTATATCATTGAGTTACAGTGAGGGGTGTGGGGTATATCAGAGTATTACAGTGAGGCGTGTGGGGTATATCTGAGTGTTACAGTGAGTGGTGTGGGGTATATCAGTATGTTACAGTGAGGGGTGCGGTGTATATCAGTGTGTTACAGTGAGGGGTGTGGGATATATCAGTGTGTTACAGTGAGGGGTGTTGGGTATATCAGAGTGTTACAGTGAGGGGTGTGGGGTATATCAGAGTGTTACAGTGAGGGGTGTGGAGTATATCAGAGTGTTACAGTGAGGGGTGTGGGGTATATCAGAGTTTTACAGTGAGGGGTGTGGTGTATATCAGTGTGTTACAGTGAGGGGTGTGGGATATATCAGTGTGTTACAGTGAGGGGTGTTGGGTATATCAGAGTGTTACAGTGAGGGGTGTGGGGTATATCAGAGTGTTACAGTGAGGGGTGTGGAGTATATCAGAGTGTTACAGTGAGGGGTGTGGGGTATATCAGAGTATTACAGTGAGGGGTGTGGGGTATATCAGTGTGTTACAGTGAAGGGTGTGGGGTATATCAGTGTGTAACAGTGAGGGGTGTGGGATATATCAGTGTTACAGTGATGGGTGTGGGGTATATCAGTGTGTTACAGTGAGGGGTGTGGTGTATATCAGAGTGTTACAGTGAGGGGTGTGGGGTATTTCAGTGTGTAACAGTGAGGTGTGTGGGGTATATCAGAGAGTTACAGTGAGGGGTGTGGGATATATCAGAGTGTTACAGTGAGGGGGGTGGGGTATATAAGTGTGTTACAGTGAGGGGTGTGGGATATATCAGAGTGTTACAGTGAGGGGTGTGGGGTATATCAGAGTGTTCCAGTGAGGGTTGTGGGGTATATCAGAGTGTTACAGTGAGGGGTGTGGGATATATCAGTGTGTTACAGTGAGGGGAGTTGGGTATGTCAGAGTGTTACAGTGAGGGGTGTGGGATATATCAGTGTGTTACAGTGAGTGATGTTGGGTATGTCAGAGTGTTACACTGAGGTGTGTGGGTATATCAGTGTGGTTCAGTGAGTAGTGTGGGGTATTTCAGAGTGTTATAGTGAGGGGTGTGGGGTATATCTGGGTGTTACAGTGAGCGGTGTGGGGTATATCAGAGTGTTACAGTGAGGGTTGTGGGGTATATCAGTGTGTTACCCTGAGGTGTGTGGGGTGTATATCAGAGTGTTACAGTGAGGGGTGTGGGGTATATCTGACTGTTACAGTGAGGGGTGTGGGGTATATCAGTGTGTTACATTGAGGGGTGAGGGATATATCTGATTGTTACTTTGAGGGGTGTGCGCCATATCAAAGTGTTACAGTGAGGGGTGTTGGGTATATCAGTGTGTTACAGTGAGGGGTGTGGGGTATATCAGAGTGTTACAGTGAGGGATGTGAAGTATATTAGTGTTACAATGAGGGGTGTGGCGTATATCAAAGTGTTACATTGAAGGGTGTTGGATATATCAGAGATTTTCAGTGAGTGGTGTGGGGTATATCAGAGTTTTAAACTGCTGGGTGTGGGGTATATCAGAGTGTTACAGTGAGGGGTCTGGAGTATATCTGAGTGTTACAGTGAGGGGTGTGGGCTATATCAGAGTGTTACATTGTGGGGTGTGGGGTATATCAGAATGTTACATTGAGGGGCGTGGTGTATATCAGAGTTTTACATTGACGGGTGTGGGGGATATCAGTGTGATACAATGAGGGGTGTGGGGTATATCAGTATGTTACAGTGAGGGGTGTGGGGTATATCAGAGTGTTACAATGAGGGGTGTGGGGTATATCAGAGTATTACAGTGAGGGGTGTGGGGTATATCAGAGTGTTACAGTGAGGGGTGTGGGATATATAAGAATGTTACACTGTGGGGTGTGGGGTATATCAGAGTGTTACAGTGCGGGTGTGGGTATATCAGAGTGTTACAGTGAGGGGTGAGGGGTATATCAGAGTGTTACAGTGAGGGGTGTGGTGTTTATCAGCGTGTTACAGTGAGGGGTGTGGATTATATCAGAGTGTTACAGTGAGGGCTGTGGGATATATCAATGTGAGAGTGAGTGGTGTGGGTTATATCAGAGTGTTCCATTGAGGCGTGAGGGATATTTCAGTGTGTTACAGTGAGGTGTGGCAGTATATCAGATTCTTACAGTGAGCGCTGTGGGTTATATCAGAGAGTTACAGTTAGGGTTGTGGGGTATATCAGAGTGTTACAGTGAGGGGTGTGGTGTATATCAGAATGTTACAGTGAGGGGGTGGTGTATATCAGAGTATTACAGTGAGGGGTGTGGGGTATATCAGCGTGTTACACTGTGGAGTGTGGGGTATATCAGATTGTTACAGTGAGGGGTGTGGGGTATATCAGCGTGTTACACTGTGGAGTGTGGGGTATATCAGATTGTTACAGTGAGGGGTGTGGGGTATATCAGAGTGTTACAGTGATGGGTGTGGTGTATATCAGAGTGTTACAGTGAGGGGTGTGGAGTATATCAGAATGTTACAGGGAGGGGTGAGGGGTATATAAGAATGTTACACTGTGAGGTTTGGGGTATATCAGAGTGTTACAGTGAGCGGTGTGGGGTATATCAGAGTGTTACAGTGACGGTTGTGGGATATATCAGTTTGTTACAGTGATGGGTGTGGGGTATATCAGCGTGTTACAGTGAGGGGTGCGGGATAAATCAGAGTGTTACAGTGAGTGTTGTGGGATATATCAGAGTGTTCCATTGAGGGGTGAGGGATATTTCAGAGTGTTACAGTGAGGGGTGTGGGATATATCATTGTTACAATGATTGGTGTGGGGTATATCAGAGTGTTACGGTGAGGGGTGTGGTTCATATGAGAATGTTACAGTGAGGGGGGTGGTGTATGTCAGAGTATTACAGTGAGGGGTGTGGGATATATCAGTGTAACAGTGAAGGGTGTAGGGTATACCAGGGTGTTACAGTGAGGATTGTGGGTATTTCAGAGTGTTACAGTGAGGGGTGTGGGGTATATCAGAGTGTTACAGTGAGGGGTGTGGGATATATCAGAGTGTTACAGTGAGGGGTGTGGGGTATATCAGAGTGTTACAGTGAGGGGTGTGGGATATATCAGTGTTACAGTGAAGGGTGTGGGGTATATCAGAATGTTACACTGTGGGGTGTGGGGTATATCAGAGTGTTACAGTGAGTGGTGTGGGGTATATAAGAATGTTACACTGAGTGTTTGGGGTATATCAGAGTGTTACAGTGAGGGGTGTGGGATATATCAGAGTGTTACAGTGAGGGGTGTGGGATATATCAGAGTGTTACAGTGAGGGGTGTGGTGTATATCAGTATGTTACAGTGAGGGGTCTGGGATATATCAGAGTGTTACATTGAGGGGTGAGGGATGTATCAGAGTGTTACAGTGAGAGGTCTGTGGTATGTCAAAGTGTTACAGTGAGGGGCGTCGGGTTTCTCAGAGTGTTACAGTGAGGGGTGTGGGATATATCAGAGTGTTACAGTGAGGGGTGTGGGATATATCAGTGTTACAATGAGGCGTGTTGTGTATATCAGTGTGTTACGTTGAAGGGTGAGGTATATATCTGAGTGTTACAGTGAGGGATGTGGGGTATACCAGAGTGTTACAGTGAGGGGTGAGCGATATAACAGTGTTACAATGAGCGGAGTGGGGTTAAACTTTGTGTTACGTTGAAGGGTGGCGGACATATCAGAGTGTTACATTGAGGGGTGCGGATTATATCAGAGTGTTACAATGAGGTTTGTGGGGTTTCTCAGAGTGTAACAGTGATGGATGTGGGATATATCCGAGTGTTTCAGTGAGCGGTGTGGGGTATAATAGAGTGTTACAGTGAGTGGTGTGGGGTATATCAGAGAATGTTACAGGGAGAGGTGTGGATACATCAGAGTGTTACAGTGAGGGGTGTGGGGTATATCTGAGTGTTACAGTGAGGGGTGTGGGGTATGTCAGTGTGTTACAATGTGGGGTGTGAGGTATATTTGAGTGTAAGAGTGAGGGGATAGGGATATATCAGAGTGTAACAGTGATGGTTGTGGGATATATCAGAGTGTTACAGTGAGGAGTGTGGGGTATATCAGTGTGTTACAGTGAGGGGTGAGGGATATATCAGACTGTTACAGTGAAGGGTGTGGGGTTTATCAGTGTGTTACAGTGAGGGGTGTGGGGCATATCAGAGTTTTACAGTGAGGAGTGTGGCGTATATCAGAGTGTTACTGTGAGGGGTGTGGGGTATATCAGTGTGTTACAGTGAGGGTTGTGGGAGATATCAGAGTGTTACAGTGAGGGTTGTGGGATATATCAGAGTTTTACAGTGAGGGGTGTGGAGTATATCAGAGTGTTACACTGAGGGGTGTGAGATATATCCGAGTGTTACACTGAGGGGTGTGAGATATATCCGAGTGTTACACTGAGGGGTGTGGAGTATGTCTGAGAGTTACAGTGAGGGGTGTGGGATATATCAGAGTGTTACAGTGAGGGGTGTGGGATATATCAGAGTGTTACAGTGAGGGGTGTGGTGTATATCAGTATGTTACAGTGAGGGGTCTGGGATATATCAGAGTGTTACATTGAGGGGTGAGGGATGTATCAGAGTGTTACAGTGAGAGGTCTGTGGTATGTCAAAGTGTTACAGTGAGGGGCGTCGGGTTTCTCAGAGTGTTACAGTGAGGGGTGTGGGATATATCAGAGTGTTACAGTGAGGGGTGTGGGATATATCAGTGTTACAATGAGGCGTGTTGTGTATATCAGTGTGTTACGTTGAAGGGTGAGGTATATATCTGAGTGTTACAGTGAGGGATGTGGGGTATACCAGAGTGTTACAGTGAGGGGTGAGCGATATAACAGTGTTACAATGAGCGGAGTGGGGTTAAACTTTGTGTTACGTTGAAGGGTGGCGGACATATCAGAGTGTTACATTGAGGGGTGCGGATTATATCAGAGTGTTACAATGAGGTTTGTGGGGTTTCTCAGAGTGTAACAGTGATGGATGTGGGATATATCCGAGTGTTTCAGTGAGCGGTGTGGGGTATAATAGAGTGTTACAGTGAGTGGTGTGGGGTATATCAGAGAATGTTACAGGGAGAGGTGTGGATACATCAGAGTGTTACAGTGAGGGGTGTGGGGTATATCTGAGTGTTACAGTGAGGGGTGTGGGGTATGTCAGTGTGTTACAATGTGGGGTGTGAGGTATATTTGAGTGTAAGAGTGAGGGGATAGGGATATATCAGAGTGTAACAGTGATGGTTGTGGGATATATCAGAGTGTTACAGTGAGGAGTGTGGGGTATATCAGTGTGTTACAGTGAGGGGTGAGGGATATATCAGACTGTTACAGTGAAGGGTGTGGGGTTTATCAGTGTGTTACAGTGAGGGGTGTGGGGCATATCAGAGTTTTACAGTGAGGAGTGTGGCGTATATCAGAGTGTTACTGTGAGGGGTGTGGGGTATATCAGTGTGTTACAGTGAGGGTTGTGGGAGATATCAGAGTGTTACAGTGAGGGTTGTGGGATATATCAGAGTTTTACAGTGAGGGGTGTGGAGTATATCAGAGTGTTACACTGAGGGGTGTGAGATATATCCGAGTGTTACACTGAGGGGTGTGAGATATATCCGAGTGTTACACTGAGGGGTGTGGAGTATGTCTGAGAGTTACAGTGAGGGGTGTGGGATATATCAGAGGGTTACGGTGAGCAGACTGGGATATATCAGAGTGTTACATTGAGGTATGTGTGGTATATCAGAGTTTTAAATTGAGGGGTGTGTGATATATCAGCGTGTGACAGTGAGGTTCGTGGGGTATATCAGTGTGTTACAGTGAGGGGTGTGGGGTAAATCAGAGTGTTACAATGAGGGGTGTGGGGTATATCAGAATGTTACAGTGAGGGGTTTGTGGTACATCAGAGTGTTAAAGTGAGCAGAGTGGGATATATCAGAGTGTTACAGTGAGGGCTGTGTGTATATCAGTGTGATACAATGATGGGTGTGGGGTAAAACAGTGTGTTACAGTGAGGGGTGTGGGCTATATCAGAGTGTTACAGTGAGGGGTGTGGGGTATATCAGAGTGTTACAGTGAGGGGTGTGGGGTATATCAGTGTGTTACAGTGACGGGTGTGGGGTATATCAGTGTGATACAATGAGGGGTGTGGGGTATATCAGTGTGTTACAGTGAGGGGTGTGGGGTATATCAGAGTGTTACAGTGAGGGATGTGAGGTATATTAGTGTTACAATGAGGGGTGTGGCGTATATCAAAGTGTTACATTGAAGGGTGTTGGATATATCAGAGATTTTCAGTGAGTGGTGTGGGGTATATCAGAGTTTCAAAGTGCTGGGTGTGGGGTTTATCAGAGTGTTACAGTGAGGGGTCTGGAGTATATCTGAGTGTTACAGTGAGGGGTGTGGGCTATATCAGAGTGTTACATTGTGGGGTGTGGGGTATATCAGAATGTTACATTGAGGGGCGTGGTGTATATCAGAGTTTTACAGTGACGAGTGTGGGGGATATCAGTGTGATACAATGAGGGGTGTGGGGTATATCAGTGTGTTACAGTGAGGGGTGTGGGGTATATCAGAGTGTTACAATGAGGGGTGTGGGGTATATCAGAGTATTACAGTGAGGGGTGTGGGTATATCAGAGTGTTACAGTGAGGGGTGTGGGATATATAAGAATGTTACACTGAGGGTGTGGGGTATATCAGAGTGTTACAGTGAGGGGTGTGGGATATATCAGAGTGTTACAGTGACGGGTGTGGGTTATATAAGAATGTTACACTGTGGGGTGTGGGGTATATCAGAGTGTTACAGTGAGGGGTGTGGGGTATATCAGTGTGTTACAGTGAGGGGTCTGGGATATATCAGAGTGTTACATTGAGGGGTGAGGGATCTATCAGAGTGTTACAGTGAGAGGTCTGTGGTATATCAAAGTGTTACAGTGAGGGGCGTCGGGTTTCTCAGAGTGTTACAGTGAGGGGTGTGGGATATATCAGAGTGTTACAGTGAGGGGTGTGGGATATATCAGTGTTACAATGAGGCGTGTTGTGTATATCAGTGTGTTACGTTGAAGGGTGAGGTATATATCTGAGTGTTACAGTGAGGGGTGTGGGGTATACCAGAGTGTTACAGTGAGGGGTGAGCGATATATCAGTGTTACAATGAGGGGAGTGGGGTTAAACTTTGTGTTACGTTGAAGGGTGGCGGACATATCAGAGTGTTTCAGTGAGGGATGTGGGTTATATCAGAGTGTTACAATGAGGGGTGTGGGGAATATCAGAGTGTTACAGTGAGGGGTGTGGGGAATATCAGAGTGTTACAGTGAGGGGTGTGGGGTATATCAGAGTGTTACAGTGAGGGGTGTGGGGAATATCAGAGTGTTACAGTGAGGGGTGTGGGGTATATCAGAGTGTTACAGTGAGGGGTGTGGGGTATATCAGAGTGTTACAGTGAGGGGTGTGTGGAATATCAGTCTGTTACAGTGAGGGGTGTGGGTTATATCAGAGTGTTACAGTGAGAGGCGTGGGGTATATCATACTGTTACAGTGAGTGGTGTGGCATATATCAGAGTGTTACATTGAGGGGTGTGGATTATATCAGAGTGTTACAATCAGGTTTGTGGGGTTTCTCACAGTGTAACAGTGATGGATGTGGGATATATCCGAGTGTTACAGTGAGGGGTGTGGGCTATATCAGAGTGTTACAGTGAGGGGTGTGGGGTATATCAGAGTGTTACAGTGAGGGGTGTGGGGTATATCAGTGTGTTACAGTGACGGGTGTGGGTATATCAGTGTGATACAATGAGGGGTGTGGGGTATATCAGTGTGTTACAGTGAGGGGTGTGGGGTATATCAGAGTGTTACAGTGAGGGATGTGAGGTATATTAGTGTTACAATGAGGGGTGTGGCGTATATCAAAGTGTTACATTGAAGGGTGTTGGATGTATCAGAGATTTTCAGTGAGTGGTGTGGGGTATATCAGAGTTTTAAAGTGCTGGGTGTGGGGTATATCAGAGTGTTACAGTGAGGGGTCTGGAGTATATCTGAGTGTTACAGTGAGGGGTGTGGGCTATATCAGAGTGTTACATTGTGGGGTGTGGGGTATATCAGAATGTTACATTGAGGGGCGTGGTGTATATCAGAGTTTTACAGTGACGGGTGTGGGGGATATCAGTGTGATACAATGAGGGGTGTGGGGTATATCAGTGTGTTACAGTGAGGGGTGTGGGGTATATCAGAGTATTACAGTGAGGGGTGTGGGTATATCAGAGTGTTACAGTGAGGGGTGTGGGATATATAAGAATGTTACACTGTGGGGTGTGGGGTATATCAGAGTGTTACAGTGCGGGTGTGGGTATATCAGAGTGTTACAGTGAGGGGTGAGGGGTATATCAGAGTGTTACAGTGAGGGGTGTGGTGTTTATCAGAGTGTTACAGTGAGGGCTGTGGGATATATCAATGTTAGAGTGAGTGGTGTGGGTTATATCAGAGTGTTCCATTGAGGCGTGAGGGATATTTCAGTGTGTTACAGTGAGGTGTGGCGGTATATCAGATTCTTACAGTGAGCGCTGTGGGTTATATCAGAGAGTTACAGTCAGGGGTGTGGGGTATATCAGAGTGTTACAGTGAGGGGTGTGGTGTATATCAGAATGTTACAGTGAGGGGGTGGTGTATATCAGAGTATTACAGTGAGGGGTGTGGGGTATATAAGAATATTACACTGTGGAGTGTGGGGTATATCAGATTGTTACAGTGAGGGGTGTGGGGTATATCAGAGTGTTACAGTGAGGGGTGTGGGGTATATCAGAGTGTTGCAGAGAGGGGTGTGGGATATATCAGTTTGTTACAGTGATGGGTGTGGGGTATATCAGATTGTTACAGGGAGGGGTGAGGGGTATATAAGAATGTTACACTGTGAGGTGTGGGGTATATCAGTGTGTTACAGTGAGCGGTGTGGGGTATATCAGAGTGTTACAGTGACGGTTGTGGGATATATCAGTTTGTTACAGTGATGGGTGTGGGGTATATCAGAGTGTTACAGTGAGTGTTGTGGGATATATCAGAGTGTTCCATTGAGGGGTGAGGGATATTTCAGAGTGTTACAGTGAGGGGTGTGGGGTATATCAGAGTGTTACGGTGAGGGGTGTGGTTCATATGAGAATGTTACAGTGAGGAGGGTGGTGTATGTCAGAGTATTACAGTGAGGGGTGTGGGGTATATCAGTGTAACAGTGAAGGGTGTAGGGTATACCAGAGTGTTACAGTGAGGATTGTGGGTATTTCAGAGTGTTACAGTGAGGGGTCTGGGATATATCAGAGTGTTACAGTGAGGGGTGTGGGGTATATCAGAATGTTACAGGGAGTGGTGTGGGGTATAACAGAGTGTTACAGGGAGTGATGTGGGGTATAACAGAGTGTTACAGTGAGGGGTGTGGGATATATCAGTGTTACAGTGAGGGGTGTGGGGTATATAAGAATGTTACACTGTGGGGTGTGGGGTATATCAGAGTGTTACAGTGAGGGGTGTGGGATATATCAGTGTTACAGTGAAGGGTGTGGGGTATATCAGAATGTTACAGTGAGGGGTGTGGGGTATATAAGAATGTTACACTGAGGGTGTGGGGTATATCAGAGTGTTACAGTGAGGGGTGTGGGATATATCAGAGTGTTACAGTGAGGGATGTGGGATATATCAGAGTGTTACAGTGAGGGGTGTGGGGATATATCAGAGTGTTACAGTGAGGGGTGTGGGGTATATAGGAATGTTACACTGTGGGGTGTGGGGTATATCAGAGTGTTACAGTGAGGGGTGTGGGGTATATCAGTGTGTTACAGTGAGGGGTCTGGGATATATCAGAGTGTTACAGTGAGAGCTCTGTGGTATGTCAAAGTGTTACAGTGAGGGGCGTCGGGTTTCTCAGAGTGTTACAGTGAGGTGTGTGGGGTATACCAGAGTATTACAGTGAGGGGTGAGCGATATATCAGTGTTACAATGAGGGGAGTGGGGTTAAACTGTGTGTTACGTTGAAGGGTGGCGGACATATCAGAGTGTTTCAGTGAGGTATGTGGGTTATATCAGAGTGTTACAATGAGGGGTGTGGGGAATATCAGAGTGTTACAGTGAGGGGTGTGGGGTATATCTGAGTGTTACAGTGAGGGGTGTGTGGAATATCAGTCTGTTACAGTGAGGGGTGTGGGTTATATCAGAGTGTTACAGTGAGGGGCGTGGGGTATATCAGTGTGTTACAGTGAGGGGTGTGGGGTATATCAGAGTGTTACATTGAGGGGTGCGGATTATATCAGAGTGTTACAATGAGGTTTGTGGGGTTTCTCAGAGTGTAACAGTGAGGGATGTGGGATATATCCGAGTGTTTCGGTGAGCGGTGTGGGGTATAATAGAGTGTTACAGTGAGTAGTGTGGGGTATATCAGAGAATGTTACAGTGAGAGGTGTGGATACATCAGAGTGTTACACTGAGGGGTGTGGGGTATACCATGGTGTTCCAGTGAGGTGTGTGGAATATATCTGAGTGTTACAGTGAGGGGTGTGGGTTATGTCAGTGTGTTACAATGAGGGGTGTGAGGTATATTTGAGTGTAAGAGTGAGGGGATAGGGATATATCAGAGTGTAACAGTGATGGTTGTGGGATATATCTGAGTGTTACAGTGAGGGGTGAGGGATATATCAGACTGTTACAGTGAAGGGTGTGGGGTATATCAGTGTGTTACAGTGAGGCCTGTGGGGCATATCAGAGTTTTACAGTGAGGAGTGTGGCGTATATCAGAGTGTTACTGTGAGGGGTGTGGGGTATATCAGTGTGTTACAGTGAGGGTTGTGGGAGATATCAGAGTGTTACAGTGAGGGTTGTGGGATAAATCAGAGTGTTACAATGAGGGGTTTGGGGTATATCAGAGAGTTAAAGTAAGGGGTGTGGGATATTTCAGCGTGTTACAGTAAGTGGTGTGGCATATATCACCGTGTTGCAGTGAAGGGTCTTGGGTATATCAGAGTGTTACAGTGAGGGGTGTGGGGTATATCAGAGTGTTACAGTGAGGGGTGTGGTGTATCAGACTGTTACATTGAGGCGAATGGGGTATATCAGAGTGTTACAGTGAGGGGGGTGAGGTATATTTGAGTGTAAGAGTGAGGGGATAGGGATATATCAGAGTGTAACAGTGATGGTTGTGGGATATATCAGAGTGTTACAGTGAGGAGTGTGGGGTACATCTGAGTGTTATTGTGAGGGGTGATGTGTATATCAGGATGTTACAGTGAGGGGTGTGGGGTATATCAGAGTGTTACATTGAGGGGTGTGCGCAATATCAGAGTGTTACAGTGAAGGGTGTGTGTTATATCAGAGTTTTACAGTCAGCGATGTGGGATATCTCATCGTGTTATAGTGAGGAGTGCGGGATATATCAGTGTGTTTCGGTGCAGGGTGTGGGGTATATCAGATGTTACAGTGAGGGATGTGAGGTATATCAGAGATTTACAGTGAGGGGAGTGGGTTACATCAGAGTTTTTCAGTGAGTGGTGTGGGGTATATCATAGTGTTAAATTGCTGGGTGTGGGGTATATCAGTGTGTTACAGTGAGGGTTGTGGGATATATCAGAGTGTTACAGTGAGGGGTGTGGGGCATATCAGAGTTTTACAGTAAGGAGTGTGGCGTATATCAGAGTGTTACAGTGAGGGGTGTGGGGTATATCAGTGTGTTACAGTGAGGGTTGTGGGATATATCAGAGTGTTACAATGAGGGTTGTGGGGTATATCAGAGAGTTAAAGTAAGGGGTGTGGGATATTTCAGCGTGTTACATTCAGGGGTGTGGGATATATCACCGTGTTGCAGTGAAGGGTTTGGGTATATCAGAGTGTTACAGTGAGGGGTGTGGGGTATCAGACTGTTACAGTGAGGAGTGTGGGATATATCCGAGTGTTTCAGTGAGGGGTGTGGGGCATATCAGAGTGTTAAAATGCTGGGTGTGGGGTATATCAAAGTCGTACAATGAGGGCTGTAGGGTAATATCAGAGTGTTACAGTGAGAGGTGTGGGGTATATCAGAGTGTTACAGTGAGGGGTGTGGTGTATATCAGAGTGTTACAGTGAGAGGTGTGGGATATATCAGAGTGTTACATTGAGGGTTGTGGGGTATATCAGAGTGCTACAGTGAGGTGTGTGGAGTATATCTGAGTGTTACAGTGAGGGGTGTGGGGTAAATCATTGTGTTACAGTGAGGGGTGTGGTGTGTATCAGATTGTTACAGTGAGGTGTGTGGGGTATATCAGTGTGTTACAGTGAGGGGTGTGGGGTATATCAGAGTGTTACAGTGAGGTGTGTGGGGTATATCAGAGTGTTACAGTGAGGGGTGTGGGATATATCACAGTGTTACAGTGAGGGGTGTGGGGTATATCAGAGTGTTACTGTGAGGGGTGTGGGGTATATCAGAGTGTTACAGTGAGGGGTGTGGGAAATATCAGAGTGTTACAGTGAGGGGTGTGGGGTATATCAGAGTGTTACATTGAGGTGTGTGGGATATATCAGAGTGTTACATTGAGGGATGTGGGGTATATCAGAGTGTTACAGTGAGAGGTGTGGGATATATCAGAGTGTTACATTGAGGGATGTGGGATATATCAGAGTGTTACAGAGAGGTGTGTGGAGTATATCTGAGTGTTACAGTGAGGAGTGTGGGGTATATCATTGTGTTACAGTGAGGGGTGTGGTGTGTATCAGATTGTTACAGTGAGGTGTGTGGGGTATATCAGTGTGTTACAGTGAGGGGTGTGGGGTATATCAGAGTGTTACAGTGAGGTGTGTGGGGTATATCAGAGTGTTACAGTGAGGGGTGTGGGAAATATCAGAGTGTTACAGTGAGGGGTGTGGGATATATCAGAGTGTTACAGTGAGGGGTGTGGGGTATATCAGCGTGTCACAGTGAGGGCTGTGGGATATATCAGAGTGTTACAGTGAGGTGTGTGGGATATATCAGAGTGTTACAGTGAGGGGTGTGGGGTATATCAGAGTGTTACTGTGAGGGGTGTGGGGTATATCAGAGTGTTACAGTGAGGGGTGTGGGATATATCAGAGTGTTACAGTGAGGGGTGTGGGGTATATCAGAGTGTTACAGTGAGGGGTGTGGGATATATCAGAGTGTTGCATTGAGGGATGTGGGGTATATCAGAGTGTTACAGTGAGGTGTGTGGAGTATATCTGAGTGTTAATTTGAGGGGTGTGGGGTATATCATTCTGTTACATTGAGGGGTGTGGTGTGTATCAGATTGTTACAGTGAGGTGTGTGGGGTATATCAGTGTGTTACAGTGAGGGGTGTGTGGTATATCAGACTGTTACATTGAGGAGTGCGGGTTATATCAGAGTGTTACAATGAGGGGTTTGGTTATTAAAGAGTGTTACAGTGAGAAGTGTGGGGTATATCAGAGTGTTACAGTGAGGTCTGTGGGATATATCAGAGTGTTACAGTGAGGGGTGTGGGGTATATCAGTTTGTTACAGTGAGGGGTGTGGGATATATCAGAGTGTTACAGTGAGGGGTGTGGGGTATATCATTTTGTTACAGTGAGGGGTGTGGGTTATATCAGATTGTTACAGTGAGGAGTGTGGGATATATCAGAGCGTTACAGTGAGGGGTGTGGGGTATACCATTTTGTTACAGTGAGGTGTGTGGGGTATATCATTTTGTTACAGTGAGGGGTGTGGGTTATATCAGATTGTTACAGTGAGGGGTGTGGGTATATCAGATTGTTACAGTGAGGAGTGTGGGATATATCAGAGTGTTACAGTGAGGGGTGTGGGATATATCAGAGTGTTACAGTGAGGTGTGTGGGGTATATCAGAGTGTTACAGTGAGGAGTGTGGGATATATCAGTGTGTTACAGTGAGGGGTGTGGGGTATATCAGAGTGTTACAGTGAGGGGTGTGGGATATATCAGACCGTTACAGTGAGGGGTGTCGGGTATATCAGAGTGTTACAGTGAGGGGTGTGAGGTATGTCAGGGTGTTACAGTGAAGGGTGTGGGGTATATCAGAGTGTTACAGTGAGGGGTGTGAGGTATGTCAGAGTGTTACAGTGAGGGGTGTGGGATATATCAGACCGTTACAGTGAAGGGTGTGGGGTATATCAGAGTGTTACTTTGATGCACTGTACAGTTTTACCGGTTCTTTTCGTGACGGAGCAGATATGCTGTCTCCTCCTTTCGGCCTACACTGTTTGGAAAGCCCCGAGATCAGCTGCCTTAGTCAGTTATAAACTCAGTTCCTGTCTGGATGTAGCCTCCACCCGCTTTGCGCTGTCTGGGGACTTACGTCAGGGCTGGAGGGGTTCACAGAGAGGATGTATGCGAGTGGAATTTGTCAGCCCGTAGACTACTGTTGTTCACATTGTTGCCTATTGGTGGCAGCCTCTTTCTGTACATGTTTCCGACATGGGCTGAGGTATATCTATCCAGCCCCAGGAAAACGGGGAAAATTCCACCCACCTCCCAGCCCCACACTCCTCCCCACCCTCCCTACCTGCTGCTCTTCTTCCAATAGCGGCCGTGGGATCTTTTACATCCACGCAAGAGGGCAGACGGGGTCTCGGTTTCACGTTTCATCCTGAAATACTGCACCTCTGACAGTGCGGCACTCCCTCAGTACTGACCCTCCGACAGTGCGGCACTCCCTCAGTACTGACCCTCTGACAGTGCATCGCTCCCTCAGTACTGACCCTCCGACAGTGCATCGCTCCCTCAGTACTGACCCTCCGACAGTGCAGCTCTCCCTCAGTACTGACCCGCTGACAGTGCATCGCTCCCTCAGTACTGACCCTCCGACAGTGCAGCTCTCCCTCAGTACTGACCCTCCGACAGTGCGGTGCTCCCTCAGTACTGACCCTCCGACAGTGCAGCTCTCCCTCAGTACTGACCCTCCGACAGTGCGGCACTCCCTCAGTACTGACCCTCCGACAGTGCGGCGCTCCCTCAGTACTGACCCTCCGACAGTGCATCGCTCCCTCAGTACTGACCCTCCGACAGTGCGGCGCTCCCTCAGCACTGACCCTCCCCGACAGTGCGGCGCTCCCTCAGTACTGACCCTCCAACAGTGCAGCGCTCCCTCAGTACTGACCCTCCGACAGTGCGGCGCTCCCTCAGTACTGACCCTCCGACAGTGCGGCACTCCCTCAGTACTGACCCTCTGACAGTGCGGCACTCCCTCAGTACTGATCCTCCAACAGTGCGGCGCTCCCTCAGTAGTGACCCTCCGACAGTGCAGCACTCCCTCAGTACTGACCCTCTGACAGTGCGGCGCTCACACAGTACTGACCCTCCGATAGTGCGGCGCTCCCTCAGCTCTAGTGCTAGGAGGGTCAGCCTGAATTATGGAGCTCAAATGTCTCGGGTGGGGAGTCTCAAAGCTGTGACATTCGGACTTAGCGGTGAGAGTGCAGCCCACTGAGTTGCACTGAGTGTCGTTTGCCACAGAGTAAGTTTGCTATCGAGCGGCAGCAGAAGAGGTTTGCCTCTGGGCTGCTGTCTGCACCAGTCTGTACAGGGCAGTCAACAGCTACAGGGATGGGATTGTTTGGATTCAACATCCTAGCCGCAGTTGCACACTGTGGACCCGCACCTTTAGGTGACAGCATCGCCCATTCTAATCTGAGACCTCAAGAATCATCAATGGTTACAGGCAACACTGAGACAGCTCCCAGTGTCAGATTCTATCTCCCAGTGTTAGAGTATCTCCCAGTGTCAGAGTCCGGCTCCCAGTGCCAGAGTCCAGCTCCCAGTGCCAGACTCTATCTCCCAGTGTTAGAGTATCTCCCAGTGCCAGAGTCCAGCTCCCAGTGCCAGACTCTATCTCCCAGTGTTAGAGTATCTCCCAGTGTCAGAGTCCAGCTCCCAGTGCCAGACTCTATCTCCCAGTGCCGGAGTCCAGCTCCCAGTGCCAGAGTCCGGCTCCCAGTGCCAGACTCTATTTCCCAGTGCCAGAGTCCGGCTCCCAGTGCCAGACTTTATCTCCCAGTGTCAGAGTCCGGCTCCCAGTGTCAGAGTCCAGATCCAGTGTCAGAGTCCGGCTCCCAGTGTCAGAGTCCGGCTCCCAGTGTCAGAGTCCGGCTCCCAGTGTCAGAGTCCAGATCCAGTGTCAGAGTCCGGCTCCCGGTGCCAGACTCTATTTCCCAGTGTCAGAGTCCGGCTCCCAGTGTCAGAGTCCGGCTCCCAGTGTCAGAGTCCAGATCCAGTGTCAGAGTCCGGCTCCCAGTGTCAGAGTCCAGATCCAGTGTCAGAGTCCGGCTCCCAGTGTCAGAGTCCAGATCCAGTGTCAGAGTCCAGATCCAGTGTCAGAGTCCGGTTCCCAGTGTCAGAGTCCAGATCCAGTGTCAGAGTCCAGATCCAGTGTCAGAGTCCGGCTCCCAGTGTCAGAGTCCAGATCCAGTGTCAGAGTCCAGATCCAGTGTCAGAGTCCGGCTCCCAGTGTCAGAACCCAGCTTGCAGACTGGAATGAGGGAGAAAGTCACACCACATTCCCCTCCCCCTCTCTCCCCCATTCCCCTCCCCCTCTCTCCCCCATTCCCCTCCCCCTCTCTCCCCCATTCCCCTCCCCCTCTATCCCCCATTCTCCTCCCCCATTCCCCTCCCCCTCTCTCCCCCATTCTCCTCCCCCTCTCTCCCCCACTCCTCTGTCCGCTTCTTCCTCCTTCTCCTCACCCTCTTCACCTCCAGCAGTTTCCCAGTACATCTGTTTTCCCAGGCCCAGCTCTCTCCAGCAGTATCCCAGTACAACAATTCCCCCAGTCCCAGCTCTCTCCAACAGATCCCAGTACAACAATTCCCCCAGTCCCAGCTCTCTCCAGCAGTGTCCCAGTAGAACAATTCCCCCAGTCCCATCCCTCTCCAGCAATGTCCCAGTACAACAATTCCCCCAGTCCCAGCTCTCTCCAGCAGTGTCCCAGTAAAACAATCCCCCCAGCCCCAGCTCGCTCCAGCAGTGTCCCAGTAGAACAATCCCCTCAGCCCCAGCTCTCTCCAGCAGTGTCCCAGTAGAACAATTCCCCCAGCCCCAGCTCTCTCCAGCAGGGACCCACCTCCATTCTCCTGCCCCTTTTCCTGCAATGCCCCCCTCCCCTCGTTTCTCTTTCTCCGTCAAACCTCTTCTGCCCCTCCCCTCCTCCCCACTCCTCCCCCATCCACACCCTCTTGCCATCCCCTCTCGTACCCTCCCTCTATCACCTCCACCTCCCTCCTTCCCCCCACTCCCCACACCTCTCTTCCCTCTCACTGCCCTCTCCTCCCAACCTCGCCATCCTGTATCCCCACCAGCCCCCCCCCCCCCCCCCCCCACCCCATACCCCTGTCCCTAGGCCCTGAAGGGAGCCCCTGAATTGGGGCCTATTTATTCTGCGCGCGCACAGCCTGTTGGTTTTGGCTAGCAGCTCAGGCAGGAAGTTGTCTGCACAGAGTTTTCTAGATATCACTCCCTGCCAGACCTGAGGAATTTTCTGTTGAAAAAGGCCTGACCTCTCGGGGAGAGGGGTAGCGAGCAGGATGATGGGACAGATACCATCGCAAGACAGGACATGGAGGCCCCAAGTTTTTGTGCTGACACACACAGGGCCTCCTGCAGACATCCATCCTCAGCCTGGCCCCTGAGTGAACTGCAAGTCCCTCAGAGAGCAGGGACGAAGGCTGGAACGCACTCCCGCAGTTTCCTTGGGACTGCTAACCCACCCCCCACCAATCCCCACCCCCCAAGCCTAAAGCAAAGGCCCAGGGCAGGCTTCAGGAAGACTATCAGGCCAAGAGCCTGCCTTCCAAACTGAGAGGTTATGACAGGGCCTTGGCTGCAGGCATCAGAGTCAGTGGGGATTTGTTCTACTGGGACAATGCTGGAGAGAGCTGGGACTGGGGGGATTGTACTGGGATCTGTTGGAGAGAGCTGGGAGTGAGGCAATTGTTGTACTGGGATCTGTTGGAGAGAGGTGGGACTGGGGGGATTGTTGTACAGGGATCTGTTGGAGAGAGCTGGGAATGGGGGAATTATTGTACTGGGAAACTGCTGGAGAGAGCTGGGAGTGAGGCAATTGTTGTACTGGGATCTGTTGGAGAGAGCAGGGACTGGGGGAATTGTTCTATTGGGATCTGTTGGAGAGAGCTGTGACTGTTGGGATTGTTCTACTGGGGAAACTGCTGGTCAGAGCTTGGATTGGGAATTTTTCTACTGGGATCTGCTGGAGAGAGGTGTGACATGGCGGGAAGTGTGCTGCTGTATCTCTGTGTGGGCTCAATTCCTCACCACAGAGAGTCAAGCCCATGATCCAGACCGACACCCCCAGTGCTTGTGAGGGAGCACCACACTGTCAGGGGGTCAGTACTGAGGGAGTGCCACACTGTCAGAGGGTCAGTACTGAGG
>JANJGN010002676.1:60000-62756 GCA_026770705.1 Isurus oxyrinchus
TACCCCACTTAATCCCCCTCCCCTCCCCATCTCCCTGCTACATGCCATTTTCCCCCTCTCTCCTTCTCCCTTTCCCTCTCTCTCCCCACCGATCCTCCCCCTACCTCACTCCTCTGTCTTCACCTCCTGGATGTGATGGGGTCTGAGACTGAACCCCGGTCACCATCTCCAGTCTGGATGAAGAGAAAGGCTCAACCCTCACCCACCCTGTCCGCAGGACCCCCCTACACCCTCCCTATCTCTGTAACCTCCTCCAGCCCCTACACCCTCCCTATCTCTGTAACCTCCTCCAGCCCCTACACCCCTCCCTATCTCTGTAACCTCCTCCAGCCCCTACACCCCTCCCTATCTCTGTAACCTCCTCCAGCACCTACACCTCCCTATCTCTGTAACCTCCTCCAGCACCTACACCTCCCTATCTCTGTAACCTCCTCCAGCACCTACACCTCCCTATCTCTGTAACCTCCTCCAGTCCCTACACCCCTCCCTATCTCTGTAACAACCTCCAGACCCGACATCCCTCACTATCTCGGTAACCTCCTCCAGCACCTACACCCTCCCTATCTCTGTAACCTCCTCCATCCCCTACACCCCTCCGTGTCTCTGTAACCTCCTCCAGCCCCTACACCCCTCCCTATCTCTGTAACCTCCTCCAGCCCCTACACCCCTCCATATCTCTGTAACCTCCTCCAGCCCCTACACCCTCCCTATCTCTGTAACCTCCTCCAGCCCCTACACCCTCCCTATCTCTGTAACCTCCTCCAGCCCCTACACCCCTCCCTATCTCTGTAACCTCCTCCAGCACCTACACCTCCCTATCTCTGTAACCTCCTCCAGTCCCTACACCCATCCCTATCTCTGTAACAACCTCCAGACCCGACATCCCTCACTATCTCGGTAACCTCCTCCAGCACCTACACCCTCCCTATCTCTGTAACCTCCTCCAGCCCCTACACCCCTCCGTGTCTCTGTAACCTCCTCCAGACCCTACACACCTCCCTATCTCTGTAACCTCCTCCAGCACCTACAACCTCCCTATCTCTGTAACCTCCTCCAGCCCCTACACGCCTCCCTATCTCTGTAACTCCCTCCAGCAACTACACCCCTCCCTATCTCTGTAACCTCCTCCAGCACCTACAACCTCCCTATCTCTGTAACCTCCTCCAGCACCTACACCCTCCCTATCTCTGTAACCTCGTCCAGACCCTACACCCCTCCCTATCTCTGTAACCTCCTCCAGCCCCTAAATCCTCCCTATCTCTGTAACCTCCTCCAGCCCCTACACCCTCCCTATCTCTGTAACCTCCTCCTGCCACTACACCCCTCCCTATCTCTGTAAGCTCGTCCAGCCACAACACCCCTCGCTATATCTGTAATCTCCTCCAGCCCCTAGACCCATCCCTATCTCTGTAACTCCCTCCAGCAACTACACTTCTCCCTATCTCTGTAACCTCCACCAGCCCATACACCCCTCCCTATCTCTGTAACCTCCTCCAGCACCTACACCCTCCCTATCTCTGTAACCTCCTCCAGCCCCTACACCCCTCCCTATCTCAGTAACCTCCTCCAGCCCCTACACCCCTCCCTATCTCTGTAACCTCGTCCAGCCCCAACACCCCTCTCTATCTCTGTAATCTCCTGCAGCCCCTACACCCATCCCTATCTCTGTAACCTCCTCCAGCCCCTACACACCTCCGTGTCTCTGTAATCTCCTCCAGTCCCTACACCCCTCCCTATCTCTGTAACCTCCTCCAGCCCCTACAACCAACCCTATCTCTGTAATCTGCTCCAGCCCCTACACCCCCTCCCTATCACTGTAACTCCCTCCAGTCCCTACACCCCTCCCTATCTCTGTAACCTCCTCCAGCACCTACACCCTCCCTATCTCTGTAACCTCCTCCAGCACCTACACCCCTCCCTATCTCTGTAACCTCCTCCAGCCCCTACACCCTCCCTATCTCTGAAACCTCTTCCAGCCCCTACACCCTCCCTATCGCTGTAACCTCCTCCAGCCCCTACAACCTCCCTATCTCTGTAACCTCCTCCAGCCCCTACACCATCCCTATCTCTGTAACCTCCTCCAGCCCCTAGAACCCTCCCTATCTCTGTAACCTCCTCCAGCCCATACACCTCTCCCTATCTCTGTAACCTCCTCCGGCACCTACACCACTCCCTAACTCTGTAACCTCCTCCAGCCCCGACACCCCTCCCTATCTCTGTAACCTCATCTAGTCCCTACACCCCTCCCTAACTCGGTAACATCCTCCAGCCCCTACACCCCTCCCTATCTCTGTAACCTCCTCCAGCACCTACACACCTCCCTATCTCTGTAACCTCCTCCAGCCCCTACACCCCTCCCTATCTCTGTAACCTCGTCCAGCCACAACACCCCTCTCTATCTCTGTAATCTCCTGCAGCCCCTACACCCATCCCTATCTCTGTAACCTCCTCCAGCCCCTACACCCCTCCGTGTCTCTGTAACCTCCTCCAAACCCTACACCCCTCCCTATCTCTGTAACCTCCTCCAGCACCTACAACCATCCCTATCTCTGTAACCTGCTCCAGTCCCTACACCCCTCCCTATCTCTGTAACCTCCTCCAGCCCCTACACCCCTCCCTATCTCTGTAACTCCCTCCAGCAACTACACTTCTCCCTATCTCAGTTACCTCCACCAGTCCATACACCCCTCCCTATCTCTGTAACCTCCTCCAGCACCTACACCCTCCCTATCTCTGTAACCTCCTCCAGCACCTAC
>JANJGN010002677.1:0-62750 GCA_026770705.1 Isurus oxyrinchus
ATGAAAAACACCAACAAATTCAACAACAACCTCAACATTGAAAAACAGCAACAACCTCAACATTGAAAAACACCAACAAATTCAACAACAACCTCAACATTGAAAAACACCAAAAAACTCAACAACAACCTCAGCATTGAAAAACAACAACAACCTCAACATTGAAAAACACCAACAAATTCAACAGCAACCTCAACATTGAAAAACACCAACAAATTCAACAACAACCTCAACATTGAAAAACACCAACAACCTCAACATTGAAAAACAACAACCTCAACATTGAAAAACACCAACAAATTCAACAAAAAATTCAACATTGAAAAACACCAACAAATTCAACAACAACCTCAACATTGAAAAACAACAACAACCTCAACATTGAAAAACACCAACAAATTCAACAACAACCTCAACATTGAAAAACAACAACAACCTCAACGTTGAAAAACACCAACAAATTCAACAACAACCTCAACATTGAAAAACACCAACAAATTCAACATCAAACTCAGCATTGAAAAACAACAACAACCTCAACATTGAAAAACACCAACAAATTCAACAAAAACCTCAACATTGAAAAACAACACCAACCTCAACATTGAAAAACACCAACAAATTCAACAAAAACTTCACCATTGAAAAACACCAACAAATTCAACAACAACCTCGAAATTGAAAAACACCAACAAATTCAACAACAACTTCAACATTGAAAAACACCAACAAATTCAACAACAACCTCAACATTGAAAAACACCAACAAATTCAACAACAACCTCAACATTGAAAAACAACAACAACCTCAACATTGAAAAACACCAACAAATTCAACAACAACCTCAACATTGAAAAACAACAACAACCTCAACATTGAAAAACACCAACAAATTCAACAACAACCTCAACATTGAAAACACCAACAAATTCAACAACAACCTCAGCATTGAAAAACAACAACCTCAACATTGAAAAACACCAACAAATTCAACAACAACCTCAACATTGAAAAACAACAACAACCTCAACATTGAAAAACACCAACAAATTCAACAACAACTTCAACATTGAGAAACACCAACAAATTCAACAACATCCTCGAAATTGAAAAACACCAACAAATTCAACAACAACCTCAACATTTAAAAACAACAACAACGTCAACATTGAAAAACACCAACAAATTCAACAACAACCTCAACATTGAAAAACACCAACAAATTCAACAACAACCTCAACATTGAAAAACAGCAACAACCTCAACATTGAAAAACACCAACAAATTCAACAACAACCTCAACATTGAAAAACACCAACAAATTCAACAACAACCTCAACATTGAAAAACAGCAACAACCTCAACATTGAAAAACACCAACAAATTCAACAACAACCTCAACATTGAAAAACACCAACAAATTCAACAACAACCTCAACATTGAAAAACAACAACAACCTCAACGTTGAAAAACACCAACAAATTCAACAACAACCTCAACATTGAAAAACACCAACAAATTCAACATCAAACTCAGCACTGAAAAACAACAACAACCTCAACATTGAAAAACACCAACAAATTCAACAAAAACCTCAACATTGAAAAACAACACCAACCTCAACATTGAAAAACACCAACAAATTCAACAAAAACTTCAACATTGAAAAACACCAACAAATTCAACAATAACCTCGAAATTGAAAAACACCAACAAATTCAACAACAACCTCAACATTGAAAAACAACAACAACCTCAACATTGAAAAACACCAACAAATTCAACAACCTCAACATTGAAAAACAACAACAACCTCAACATTGAAAAACACCAACAAATTCAACAACAACCTCAACATTGAAAAACACCAACAAATTCAACAACAACCTCAGCATTGAAAAACAACAACCTCAACATTGAAAAACACCAACAAATTCAACAACAACCTCAACATTGAAAAACAACACCAATCTCAACATTGAAAAACACCAACAAATTCAACAACAACTTCAACATTGAAAAACACCAACAAATTCAACAACAACCTCAACATTGAAAAACAGCAACAACCTCAACATTGAAAAACACCAACAAATTCAACAACAACCTCAACATTGAAAAACACCAACAAATTCAACAACAACCTCAACATTGAAAAACACCAAAAAATTCAACAACAACCTCAACATTGAAAAACAACAACAACCTCAACATTGAAAAACACCAACAAATTCAACAACCTCAACATTGAAAAACAACAACAACCTCAACATTGAAAAACACCAACAAATTCAACAACAACCTCAACATTGAAAAACACCAACAAATTCAACAACAACCTCAGCATTGAAAAACAACAACCTCAACATTGAAAAACACCAACAAATTCAACAACAACCTCAACATTGAAAAACAACACCAATCTCAACATTGAAAAACACCAACAAATTCAACAACAACTTCAACATTGAAAAACACCAACAAATTCAACAACAACCTCAACATTGAAAAACAGCAACAACCTCAACATTGAAAAACACCAACAAATTCAACAACAACCTCAACATTGAAAAACACCAACAAATTCAACAACAACCTCAACATTGAAAAACACCAAAAAACTCAACAACAACCTCAGCATTGAAAAACAACAACAACCTCAACATTGAAAAAACACCAACAAATTCAACAGCAACCTCAACATTGAAAAACACCAACAAATTCAACAACAACCTCAACATTGAAAAACACCAACAACCTCAACATTGAAAAACAACAACCTCAACATTGAAAAACACCAACAAATTCAACAAAAAATTCAACATTGAAAAACACCAACAAATTCAACAACAACCTCAACATTGAAAAACAACAACAACCTCAACATTGAAAAACACCAACAAATTCAACAACAACCTCAACATTGAAAAACAACAACAACCTCAACGTTGAAAAACACCAACAAATTCAACAACAACCTCAACATTGAAAAACACCAACAAATTCAACATCAAACTCAGCATTGAAAAACAACAACAACCTCAACATTGAAAAACACCAACAAATTCAACAAAAACCTCAACATTGAAAAACAACACCAACCTCAACATTGAAAAACACCAACAAATTCAACAAAAACTTCAACATTGAAAAACACCAACAAATTCAACAACAACCTCGAAATTGAAAAACACCAACAATTCAACAACAACTTCAACATTGAAAAACACCAACAAATTCAACAACAACCTCAACATTGAAAAACACCAACAAATTCAACAACAACCTCAACATTGAAAAACAACAACAACCTCAACATTGAAAAACACCAACAAATTCAACAACAACCTCAACATTGAAAAACAACAACAACCTCAACATTGAAAAACACCGACAAATTCAACAACAACCTCAACATTGAAAAACACCAACAAATTCAACAACAACCTCAGCATTGAAAAACAACAACCTCAACATTGAAAAACACCAACAAATTCAACAACAACCTCAACATTGAAAAACAACAACAACCTCAACATTGAAAAACAAAAACAAATTCAACAACAACTTCAACATTGAGAAACACCAACAAATTCAACAACATCCTCGAAATTGAAAAACACCAACAAATTCAACAACAACCTCAACATTGAAAAACACCAACAAATTCAACAACAACCTCAACATTGAAAAACAGCAACAACCTCAACATTGAAAAACACCAACAAATTCAACAACAACCTCAACATTGAAAAACACCAACAAATTCAACAACAACCTCAACATTGAAAAACAGCAACAACCTCAACATTGAAAAACACCAACAAATTCAACAACAACCTCAACATTGAAAAACACCAACAAATTCAACAACAACCTCAACATTGAAAAACACCAACAAATTCAACAACAACCTCAACATTGAAAAACACCAAAAAACTCAACAACAACCTCAACATTGAAAAACAACAACAACCTCAACATTGAAAAACACCAACAAATTCAACAACAACCTCAACATTGAAAAACACCAACAAATTCAACAACAACCTCAACATTGAAAAACACCAACAACCTCAACATTGAAAAACAACAACCTCAACATTGAAAAACACCAACAAATTCAACAAAAAATTCAACATTGAAAAACACCAACAAATTCAACAACAACCTCAACATTGAAAAACAACAACAACCTCAACATTGAAAAACAAGAACACATTCAACAACAACCTCAACATTGAAAAACAACAACAACCTCAACGTTGAAAAACACCAACAAATTCAACAACAACCTCAACATTGAAAAAAACCAACAAATTCAACATCAAACTCAGCATTGAAAAACAACAACAACCTCAACATTGAAAAACACCAACAAATTCAACAAAAACCTCAACATTGAAAAACAACACCAACCTCAACATTGAAAAACACCAACAAATTCAACAAAAACTTCAACATTGAAAAACACCAACAAATTCAACAACAACCTCGAAATTGAAAAACACCAACAAATTTAACAACAACTTCAACATTGAAAAACACCAACAAATTCAACAACAACCTCAACTTTGAAAAACACCAACAAATTCAACAACAACCTCAACATTGAAAAACAACAACAACCTCAACATTGAAAAACACCAACAAATTCAACAACAAACTCAACATTGAAAAACAACAACAACCTCAACATTGAAAAACACCAACAAATTCAACAACAACCTCAACATTGAAAAACACCAACAAATTCAACAACAACCTCAGCATTGAAAAACATCAACCTCAACATTGAAAAACACCAACAAATTCAACAGCAACCTCAACATTGAAAAACAACAACAACCTCAACATTGAAAAACACCAACAAATTCAACAACAACTTCAACATTGAAAAACACCAACAAATTCAACAACAACCTCGAAATTGAAAAACACCAACAAATTCAACAACAACCTCAACATTGAAAAACAACAACAACCTCAACATTGAAAAACACCAACAAATTCAACAACAACCTCAACATTGAAAAACACCAACAAATTCAACAACAACCTCAGCATTGAAAAACAGCAACAACCTCAACATTGAAAAACACCAACAAATTCAACAACAACCTCAACATTGAAAAACACCAACAAATTCAACAACAACCTCAACATTGAAAAACACCAACAAATTCAACAACAACCTCAACATTGAAAAACACCAAAAAACTCAACAACAACCTCAGCATTGAAAAACAACAACAACCTCAACATTGAAAAACACCAACAAATTCAACAACAACCTCAACATTGAAAAACACCAACAAATTCAACAACAACCTCAACATTGAAAAACACCAACAAATTCAACAACAACCTCAACATTGAAAAACAACAACAACCTCAACATTGAAAAACACCAACAAATTCAACAACAACCTCAACATTGAAAAACAACAACAACCTCAACATTGAAAAACACCAACAAATTCAACAACAACCTCAACATTGAAAAACACCAACAAATTCAACAACAACCTCAGCTTTGAAAAACAACAACCTCAACATTGAAAAACACCAACAAATTCAACAACAACCTCAACATTTTAAAACAACAACAACCTCAACATTGAAAAACACCAACAAATTCAACAACAACTTCAACATTGAGAAACACCAACAAATTCAACAACATCCTCGAAATTGAAAAACACCAACAAATTCAACAACAACCTCAACATTTAAAAACAACAACAACGTCAACATTGAAAAACACCAACAAATTCAACAACAACCTCAACATTGAAAAACACCAACAAATTCAACAACAACCTCAACATTGAAAAACAGCAACAACCTCAACATTGAAAAACACCAACAAATTCAACAACAACCTCAACATTGAAAAACACCAACAAATTCAACAACAACCTCAACATTGAAAAACAGCAACAACCTCAACATTGAAAAACACCAACAAATTCAACAACAACCTCAACATTGAAAAACACCAACAAATTCAACAACAACCTCAACATTGAAAAACAACAACAACCTCAACGTTGAAAAACACCAACAAATTCAACAACAACCTCAACATTGAAAAACACCAACAAATTCAACATCAAACTCAGCACTGAAAAACAACAACAACCTCAACATTGAAAAACACCAACAAATTCAACAAAAACCTCAACATTGAAAAACAACACCAACCTCAACATTGAAAAACACCAACAAATTCAACAAAAACTTCAACATTGAAAAACACCAACAAATTCAACAATAACCTCGAAATTGAAAAACACCAACAAATTCAACAACAACCTCAACATTGAAAAACAACAACAACCTCAACATTGAAAAACACCAACAAATTCAACAACCTCAACATTGAAAAACAACAACAACCTCAACATTGAAAAACACCAACAAATTCAACAACAACCTCAACATTGAAAAACACCAACAAATTCAACAACAACCTCAGCATTGAAAAACAACAACCTCAACATTGAAAAACACCAACAAATTCAACAACAACCTCAACATTGAAAAACAACACCAATCTCAACATTGAAAAACACCAACAAATTCAACAACAACTTCAACATTGAAAAAGACCAACAAATTCAACAACAACCTCAACATTGAAAAACAGCAACAACCTCAACATTGAAAAACACCAACAAATTCAACAACAACCTCAACATTGAAAAACACCAACAAATTCAACAACAACCTCAACATTGAAAAACACCAAAAAATTCAACAACAACCTCAACATTGAAAAACAACAACAACCTCAACATTGAAAAACACCAACAAATTCAACAACCTCAACATTGAAAAACAACAACAACCTCAACATTGAAAAACACCAACAAATTCAACAACAACCTCAACATTGAAAAACACCAACAAATTCAACAACAACCTCAGCATTGAAAAACAACAACCTCAACATTGAAAAACACCAACAAATTCAACAACAACCTCAACATTGAAAAACAACACCAATCTCAACATTGAAAAACACCAACAAATTCAACAACAACTTCAACATTGAAAAACACCAACAAATTCAACAACAACCTCAACATTGAAAAACAGCAACAACCTCAACATTGAAAAACACCAACAAATTCAACAACAACCTCAACATTGAAAAACACCAACAAATTCAACAACAACCTCAACATTGAAAAACACCAAAAAACTCAACAACAACCTCAGCATTGAAAAACAACAACAACCTCAACATTGAAAAACACCAACAAATTCAACAGCAACCTCAACATTGAAAAACACCAACAAATTCAACAACAACCTCAACATTGAAAAACACCAACAACCTCAACATTGAAAAACAACAACCTCAACATTGAAAAACACCAACAAATTCAACAAAAAATTCAACATTGAAAAACACCAACAAATTCAACAACAACCTCAACATTGAAAAACAACAACAACCTCAACATTGAAAAACACCAACAAATTCAACAACAACCTCAACATTGAAAAACAACAACAACCTCAACGTTGAAAAACACCAACAAATTCAACAACAACCTCAACATTGAAAAACACCAACAAATTCAACATCAAACTCAGCATTGAAAAACAACAACAACCTCAACATTGAAAAACACCAACAAATTCAACAAAAACCTCAACATTGAAAAACAACACCAACCTCAACATTGAAAAACACCAACAAATTCAACAAAAACTTCAACATTGAAAAACACCAACAAATTCAACAACAACCTCGAAATTGAAAAACACCAACAAATTCAACAACAACTTCAACATTGAAAAACACCAACAAATTCAACAACAACCTCAACATTGAAAAACACCAACAAATTCAACAACAACCTCAACATTGAAAAACAACAACAACCTCAACATTGAAAAACACCAACAAATTCAACAACAACCTCAACATTGAAAAACAACAACAACCTCAACATTGAAAAACACCAACAAATTCAACAACAACCTCAACATTGAAAAACACCAACAAATTCAACAACAACCTCAGCATTGAAAAACAACAACCTCAACATTGAAAAACACCAACAAATTCAACAACAACCTCAACATTGAAAAACAACAACAACCTCAACATTGAAAAACACCAACAAATTCAACAACAACTTCAACATTGAGAAACACCAACAAATTCAACAACATCCTCGAAATTGAAAAACACCAACAAATTCAACAACAACCTCAACATTTAAAAACAACAACAACCTCAACATTGAAAAACACCAACAAATTCAACAACAACCTCAACATTGAAAAACACCAACAAATTCAACAACAACCTCAACATTGAAAAACAGCAACAACCTCAACATTGAAAAACACCAACAAATTCAACAACAACCTCAACATTGAAAAACACCAACAAATTCAACAACAACCTCAACATTGAAAAACAGCAACAACCTCAACATTGAAAAACACCAACAAATTCAACAACAACCTCAACATTGAAAAACACCAACAAATTCAACAACAACCTCAACATTGAAAAACACCAACAAATTCAACAACAACCTCAACATTGAAAAACACCAAAAAACTCAACAACAACCTCAACATTGAAAAACAACAACAACCTCAACATTGAAAAACACCAACAAATTCAACAACAACCTCAACATTGAAAAACACCAACAAATTCAACAACAACCTCAACATTGAAAAACACCAACAACCTCAACATTGAAAAACAACAACCTCAACATTGAAAAACACCAACAAATTCAACAAAAAATTCAACATTGAAAAACACCAACAAATTCAACAACAACCTCAACATTGAAAAACAACAACAACCTCAACATTGAAAAACAAGAACACATTCAACAACAACCTCAACATTGAAAAACAACAACAACCTCAACGTTGAAAAACACCAACAAATTCAACAACAACCTCAACATTGAAAAAAACCAACAAATTCAACATCAAACTCAGCATTGAAAAACAACAACAACCTCAACATTGAAAAACACCAACAATTTCAACAAAAACCTCAACATTGAAAAACAACACCAACCTCAACATTGAAAAACACCAACAAATTCAACAAAAACTTCAACATTGAAAAACACCAACAAATTCAACAACAACCTCGAAATTGAAAAACACCAACAAATTTAACAACAACTTCAACATTGAAAAACACCAACAAATTCAACAACAACCTCAACATTGAAAAACACCAACAAATTCAACAACAACCTCAACATTGAAAAACAACAACAACCTCAACATTGAAAAACACCAACAAATTCAACAACAAACTCAACATTGAAAAACAACAACAACCTCAACATTGAAAAACACCAACAAATTCAACAACAACCTCAACATTGAAAAACACCAACAAATTCAACAACAACCTCAGCATTGAAAAACATCAACCTCAACATTGAAAAACACCAACAAATTCAACAGCAACCTCAACATTGAAAAACAACAACAACCTCAACATTGAAAAACACCAACAAATTCAACAACAACTTCAACATTGAAAAACACCAACAAATTCAACAACAACCTCGAAATTGAAAAACACCAACAAATTCAACAACAACCTCAACATTGAAAAACAACAACAACCTCAACATTGAAAAACACCAACAAATTCAACAACAACCTCAACATTGAAAAACACCAACAAATTCAACAACAACCTCAGCATTGAAAAACAGCAACAACCTCAACATTGAAAAACACCAACAAATTCAACAACAACCTCAACATTGAAAAACACCAACAAATTCAACAACAACCTCAACATTGAAAAACACCAACAAATTCAACAACAACCTCAACATTGAAAAACACCAAAAAACTCAACAACAACCTCAGCATTGAAAAACAACAACAACCTCAACATTGAAAAACACCAACAAATTCAACAACAACCTCAACATTGAAAAACACCAACAAATTCAACAACAACCTCAACATTGAAAAACACCAACAACCTCAACATTGAAAAACAACAACCTCAACATTGAAAAACACCAACAAATTCAACAAAAAATTCAACATTGAAAAACACCAACAAATTCAACAACAACCTCAACATTGAAAAACAACAACAACCTCAACATTGAAAAACACCAACAAATTCAACAACAACCTCAACATTGAAAAACAACAACAACCTCAACGTTGAAAAACACCAACAAATTCAACAACAACCTCAACATTGAAAAACACCAACAAATTCAACATCAACCTCAGCATTGAAAAACAACAACAACCTCAACATTTAAAAACACCAAAAAATTCAACAACAACCTCAACATTGAAAAACACCAACAAATTCAACAGCAACCTCAACATTGAAAAACACCAACACATTCAACAACAACCTCAACATTGAAAAACACCAAAAAACTCAACAACAACCTCAACATTGAAAAACAACAACAACCTCAACATTGAAAAACACCAACAAATTCAACAACAACCTCAACATTGAAAAACACCAACAAATTCAACAACAACCTCAACATTGAAAAACAGCAACAACCTCAACATTGAAAAACACCAACAAATTCAACAACAACCTCAACATTGAAAAACACCAACAAATTCAACAACAACCTCAACATTGAAAAACAGCAACAACCTCAACATTGAAAAACACCAACAAATTCAACAACAACCTCAACATTGAAAAACACCAACAAATTCAACAACAACCTCAACATTGAAAAACACCAACAAATTCAACAAAAACCTCAACATTGAAAAACACCAAAAAACTCAACAACAACCTCAGCATTGAAAAACAACAACAACCTCAACATTGAAAAACACCAACAAATTCAACAACAACCTCAACATTGAAAAACACCAACAAATTCAACAACAACCTCAACATTGAAAAACACCAACAACCTCAACATTGAAAAACAACAACCTCAACATTGAAAAACACCAACAAATTCAAAAAAAAATTCAACATTGAAAAACACCAACAAATTCAACAACAACCTCAACATTGAAAAACAACAACAACCTCAACATTGAAAAACACCAACAAATTCAACAACAACCTCAACATTGAAAAACAACAACAACCTCAACGTTGAAAAACACCAACAAATTCAACAACAACCTCAACATTGAAAAACACCAACAAATTCAACATCAAACTCAGCATTGAAAAACAACAACAACCTCAACATTGAAAAACACCAACAAATTCAACAAAAACCTCAACATTGAAAAACAACACCAACGTCAACATTGAAAAACACCAACAAATTCAACTAAAACTTCAACATTGAAAAACACCAACAAATTCAACAACAACCTCGAAATTGAAAAACACCAACAAATTCAACAACAACTTCAACATTGAAAAACACCAACAAATTCAACAACAACCTCAACATTGAAAAACACCAACAAATTCAACAACAACCTCAACATTGAAAAACAACAACAACCTCAACATTGAAAAACACCAACAAATTCAACAACAACCTCAACATTGAAAAACAACAACAACCTCAACATTGAAAAACACCAACAAATTCAACAACAACCTCAACATTGAAAAACACCAACAAATTCAACAACAACCTCAGCATTGAAAAACAACAACCTCAACATTGAAAAACACCAACAAATTCAACAACAACCTCAACATTGAAAAACAACAACAACCTCAACATTGAAAAACACCAACAAATTCAACAACAACTTCAACATTGAAACACACCAACAAATTCAACAACAACCTCGAAATTGAAAAACACCAACAAATTCAACAACAACCTCAACATTGAAAAACAACAACAACCTCAACATTGAAAAACACCAACAAATTCAACAACAACCTCAACATTGAAAAACACCAACAAATTCAACAACAACCTCAGCATTGAAAAACAGCAACAACCTCAACATTGAAAAACACCAACAAATTCAACAACAACCTCAACATTGAAAAACACCAACAAATTCAACAACAACCTCAACATTGAAAAACACCAACAAATTCAACAACAACCTCAACATTGAAAAACACCAAAAAACTCAACAACAACCTCAGCATTGAAAAACAACAACAACCTCAACATTGAAAAACACCAACAAATTCAACAACAACCTCAACATTGAAAAACACCAACAAATTCAACAACAACCTCAACATTGAAAAACACCAACAACCTCAACATTGAAAAACAACAACCTCAACATTGAAAAACACCAACAAATTCAACAAAAAATTCAACATTGAAAAACACCAACAAATTCAACAACAACCTCAACATTGAAAAACAACAACAACCTCAACATTGAAAAACACCAACAAATTCAACAACAACCTCAACATTGAAAAACAACAACAACCTCAACGTTGAAAAACACGAACAAATTCAACAACAACCTCAACATTGAAAAACACCAACAAATTCAACATCAACCTCAGCATTGAAAAACAACAACAACCTCAACATTTAAAAACACCAACAAATTCAACAACAACCTCAACATTGAAAAACACCAACAAATTCAACAACAACCTCAACATTGAAAAACACCAAAAAACTCAACAACAACCTCAACATTGAAAAACAACAACAACCTCAACATTGAAAAACACCAACAAATTCAACAACAACCTCAACATTGAAAAACACCAACAAATTCAACAACAACCTCAACATTGAAAAACACCAACAACCTCAACATTGAAAAACAACAACCTCAACATTGAAAAACACCAACAAATTCAACAAAAAATTCAACATTGAAAAACACCAACAAATTCAACAACAACCTCAACATTGAAAAACAACAACAACCTCAACATTGAAAAACACCAACAAATTCAACAACAACCTCAACATTGAAAAAGAACAAAAACCTCAACGTTGAAAAACACCAACAAATTCAACAACAACCTCAACATTGAAAAACACCAACAAATTCAACATCAAACTCAGCATTGAAAAACAACAACAACCTCAACATTGAAAAACACCAACAAATTCAACAAAAACCTCAACATTGAAAAACAACACCAACCTCAACATTGAAAAACACCAACAAATTCAACAACAACCTCAACATTGAAAAACAACAACAACCTCAACATTGAAAAACACCAACAAATTCAACAACAACCTCAACATTGAAAAACAACAACAACCTCAACGTTGAAAAACACCAACAAATTCAACAACAACCTCAACATTGAAAAACACCAACAAATTCAACATCAAACTCAGCATTGAAAAACAACAACAACCTCAACATTGAAAAACACCAACAAATTCAACAAAAACCTCAACATTGAAAAACAACACCAACCTCAACATTGAAAAACACCAACAAATTCAACTAAAACTTCAACATTGAAAAACACCAACAAATTCAACAACAACCTCGAAATTGAAAAACACCAACAAATTCAACAACAACTTCAACATTGAAAAACACCAACAAATTCAACAACAACCTCAACATTGAAAAACACCAACAAATTCAACAACAACCTCAACATTGAAAAACAACAACAACCTCAACATTGAAAAACACCAACAAATTCAACAACAACCTCAACATTGAAAAACAACAACAACCTCAACATTGAAAAACACCAACAAATTCAACAACAACCTCAGCATTGAAAAACAACAACCTCAACATTGAAAAACACCAACAAATTCAACAACAACCTCAACATTGAAAAACAACAACAACCTCAACATTGAAAAACACCAACAAATTCAACAACAACTTCAACATTGAAAAACACCAACAAATTCAACAACAACCTCGAAATTGAAAAACACCAACAAATTCAACAACAACCTCAACATTGAAAAACAACAACAACCTCAACATTGAAAAACACCAACAAATTCAACAACAACCTCAACATTGAAAAACACCAACAAATTCAACAACAACCTCAGCATTGAAAAACAGCAACAACCTCAACATTGAAAAACACCAACAAATTCAACAACAACCTCAACATTGAAAAACACCAACAAATTCAACAACAACCTCAACATTGAAAAACACCAACAAATTCAACAACAACCTCGAAATTGAAAAACACCAACAAATTTAACAACAACTTCAACATTGAAAAACACCAACAAATTCAACAACAACCTCAACATTGAAAAACACCAACAAATTCAACAACAACCTCAACATTGAAAAACAACAACAACCTCAACATTGAAAAACACCAACAAATTCAACAACAAACTCAACATTGAAAAACAACAACAACCTCAACATTGAAAAACACCAACAAATTCAACAACAACCTCAACATTGAAAAACACCAACAAATTCAACAACAACCTCAGCATTGAAAAACATCAACCTCAACATTGAAAAACACCAACAAATTCAACAGCAACCTCAACATTGAAAAACAACAACAACCTCAACATTGAAAAACACCAACAAATTCAACAACAACTTCAACATTGAAAAACACCAACAAATTCAACAACAACCTCGAAATTGAAAAACACCAACAAATTCAACAACAACCTCAACATTGAAAAACAACAACAACCTCAACATTGAAAAACACCAACAAATTCAACAACAACCTCAACATTGAAAAACACCAACAAATTCAACAACAACCTCAGCATTGAAAAACAGCAACAACCTCAACATTGAAAAACACCAACAAATTCAACAACAACCTCAACATTGAAAAACACCAACAAATTCAACAACAACCTCAACATTGAAAAACACCAACAAATTCAACAACAACCTCAACATTGAAAAACACCAAAAAACTCAACAACAACCTCAGCATTGAAAAACAACAACAACCTCAACATTGAAAAACACCAACAAATTCAACAACAACCTCAACATTGAAAAACACCAACAAATTCAACAACAACCTCAACATTGAAAAACACCAACAACCTCAACATTGAAAAACAACAACCTCAACATTGAAAAACACCAACAAATTCAACAAAAAATTCAACATTGAAAAACACCAACAAATTCAACAACAACCTCAACATTGAAAAACAACAACAACCTCAACATTGAAAAACACCAACAAATTCAACAACAACCTCAACATTGAAAAACAACAACAACCTCAACGTTGAAAAACACCAACAAATTCAACAACAACCTCAACATTGAAAAACACCAACAAATTCAACAGCAACCTCAACATTGAAAAACACCAACACATTCAACAACAACCTCAACATTGAAAAACACCAAAAAACTCAACAACAACCTCAACATTGAAAAACAACAACAACCTCAACATTGAAAAACACCAACAAATTCAACAACAACCTCAACATTGAAAAACACCAACAAATTCAACAACAACCTCAACATTGAAAAACAGCAACAACCTCAACATTGAAAAACACCAACAAATTCAACAACAACCTCAACATTGAAAAACACCAACAAATTCAACAACAACCTCAACATTGAAAAACAGCAACAACCTCAACATTGAAAAACACCAACAAATTCAACAACAACCTCAACATTGAAAAACACCAACAAATTCAACAACAACCTCAACATTGAAAAACACCAACAAATTCAACAAAAACCTCAACATTGAAAAACACCAAAAAACTCAACAACAACCTCAGCATTGAAAAACAACAACAACCTCAACATTGAAAAACACCAACAAATTCAACAACAACCTCAACATTGAAAAACACCAACAAATTCAACAACAACCTCAACATTGAAAAACACCAACAACCTCAACATTGAAAAACAACAACCTCAACATTGAAAAACACCAACAAATTCAAAAAAAAATTCAACATTGAAAAACACCAACAAATTCAACAACAACCTCAACATTGAAAAACAACAACAACCTCAACGTTGAAAAACACCAACAAATTCAACAACAACCTCAACATTGAAAAACAACAACAACCTCAACGTTGAAAAACACCAACAAATTCAACAACAACCTCAACATTGAAAAACACCAACAAATTCAACATCAAACTCAGCATTGAAAAACAACAACAACCTCAACATTGAAAAACACCAACAAATTCAACAAAAACCTCAACATTGAAAAACAACACCAACGTCAACATTGAAAAACACCAACAAATTCAACTAAAACTTCAACATTGAAAAACACCAACAAATTCAACAACAACCTCGAAATTGAAAAACACCAACAAATTCAACAACAACTTCAACATTGAAAAACACCAACAAATTCAACAACAACCTCAACATTGAAAAACACCAACAAATTCAACAACAACCTCAACATTGAAAAACAACAACAACCTCAACATTGAAAAACACCAACAAATTCAACAACAACCTCAACATTGAAAAACAACAACAACCTCAACATTGAAAAACACCAACAAATTCAACAACAACCTCAACATTGAAAAACACCAACAAATTCAACAACAACCTCAGCATTGAAAAACAACAACCTCAACATTGAAAAACACCAACAAATTCAACAACAACCTCAACATTGAAAAACAACAACAACCTCAACATTGAAAAACACCAACAAATTCAACAACAACTTCAACATTGAAACACACCAACAAATTCAACAACAACCTCGAAATTGAAAAACACCAACAAATTCAACAACAACCTCAACATTGAAAAACAACAACAACCTCAACATTGAAAAACACCAACAAATTCAACAACAACCTCAACATTGAAAAACACCAACAAATTCAACAACAACCTCAGCATTGAAAAACAGCAACAACCTCAACATTGAAAAACACCAACAAATTCAACAACAACCTCAACATTGAAAAACACCAACAAATTCAACAACAACCTCAACATTGAAAAACACCAACAAATTCAACAACAACCTCAACATTGAAAAACACCAAAAAACTCAACAACAACCTCAGCATTGAAAAACAACAACAACCTCAACATTGAAAAACACCAACAAATTCAACAACAACCTCAACATTGAAAAACACCAACAAATTCAACAACAACCTCAACATTGAAAAACACCAACAACCTCAACATTGAAAAACAACAACCTCAACATTGAAAAACACCAACAAATTCAACAAAAAATTCAACATTGAAAAACACCAACAAATTCAACAACAACCTCAACATTGAAAAACAACAACAACCTCAACATTGAAAAACACCAACAAATTCAACAACAACCTCAACATTGAAAAACAACAACAACCTCAACGTTGAAAAACACGAACAAATTCAACAACAACCTCAACATTGAAAAACACCAACAAATTCAACATCAACCTCAGCATTGAAAAACAACAACAACCTCAACATTTAAAAACACCAACAAATTCAACAACAACCTCAACATTGAAAAACACCAACAAATTCAACAACAACCTCAACATTGAAAAACACCAAAAAACTCAACAACAACCTCAACATTGAAAAACAACAACAACCTCAACATTGAAAATCACCAACAAATTCAACAACAACCTCAACATTGAAAAACACCAACAAATTCAACAACAACATCAACATTGAAAAACACCAACAACCTCAACATTGAAAAACAACAACCTCAACATTGAAAAACACCAACAAATTCAACAAAAAATTCAACATTGAAAAACACCAACAAATTCAACAACAACCTCAACATTGAAAAACAACAACAACCTCAACATTGAAAAACACCAACAAATTCAACAACAACCTCAACATTGAAAAAGAACAAAAACCTCAACGTTGAAAAACACCAACAAATTCAACAACAACCTCAACATTGAAAAACACCAACAAATTCAACATCAAACTCAGCATTGAAAAACAACAACAACCTCAACATTGAAAAACACCAACAAATTCAACAAAAACCTCAACATTGAAAAACAACACCAACCTCAACATTGAAAAACACCAACAAATTCAACAACAACCTCAACATTGAAAAACAACAACAACCTCAACATTGAAAAACACCAACAAATTCAACAACAACCTCAACATTGAAAAACAACAACAACCTCAACGTTGAAAAACACCAACAAATTCAACAACAACCTCAACATTGAAAAACACCAACAAATTCAACATCAAACTCAGCATTGAAAAACAACAACAACCTCAACATTGAAAAACACCAACAAATTCAACAAAAACCTCAACATTGAAAAACAACACCAACCTCAACATTGAAAAACACCAACAAATTCAACTAAAACTTCAACATTGAAAAACACCAACAAATTCAACAACAACCTCGAAATTGAAAAACACCAACAAATTCAACAACAACTTCAACATTGAAAAACACCAACAAATTCAACAACAACCTCAACATTGAAAAACACCAACAAATTCAACAACAACCTCAACATTGAAAAACAACAACAACCTCAACATTGAAAAACACCAACAAATTCAACAACAACCTCAACATTGAAAAACAACAACAACCTCAACATTGAAAAACACCAACAAATTCAACAACAACCTCAGCATTGAAAAACAACAACCTCAACATTGAAAAACACCAACAAATTCAACAACAACCTCAACATTGAAAAACAACAACAACCTCAACATTGAAAAACACCAACAAATTCAACAACAACTTCAACATTGAAAAACACCAACAAATTCAACAACAACCTCGAAATTGAAAAACACCAACAAATTCAACAACAACCTCAACATTGAAAAACAACAACAACCTCAACATTGAAAAACACCAACAAATTCAACAACAACCTCAACATTGAAAAACACCAACAAATTCAACAACAACCTCAGCATTGAAAAACAGCAACAACCTCAACATTGAAAAACACCAACAAATTCAACAACAACCTCAACATTGAAAAACACCAACAAATTCAACAACAACCTCAACATTGAAAAACACCAACAAATTCAACAACAACCTCAACATTGAAAAACACCAAAAAACTCAACAACAACCTCAGCATTGAAAAACAACAACAACCTCAACATTGAAAAACACCAACAAATTCAACAACAACCTCAACATTGAAAAACACCAACATATTCAACAACAACCTCAACATTGAAAAACACCAACAACCTCAACATTGAAAAACAACAACCTCAACATTGAAAAACACCAACAATTTCAACAAAAAATTCAACATTGAAAAACACCAACAAATTCAACAACAACCTCAACATTGAAAAACAACAACAACCTCAACATTGAAAAACACCAACAAATTCAACAACAACCTCAACATTGAAAAACAACAACAACCTCAACGTTGAAAAACACCAACAAATTCAACAACAACCTCAACATTGAAAAACACCAACAAATTCAACATCAACCTCAGCAATGAAAAACAACAACAACCTCAACATTTAAAAACACCAACAAATTCAACAACAACCTCAACATTGAAAAACACCAACAAATTCAACAACAACCTCAACATTGAAAAACACCAAAAAACTCAACAACAACCTCAACATTGAAAAACAACAACAACCTCAACATTGAAAAACACCAACAAATTCAACAACAACCTCAACGTTGAAAAACACCAACAAATTCAACAACAACCTCAACATTGAAAAACAACAACAACCTCAACGTTGAAAAACACCAACAAATTCAACAACAACCTCAACATTGAAAAACACCAACAAATTCAACATCAACCTCAGCATTGAAAAACAACAACAACCTCAACATTTAAAAACACCAAAAAATTCAACAACAACCTCAACATTGAAAAACACCAACAAATTCAACAGCAACCTCAACATTGAAAGACACCAACACATTCAACAACAACCTCAACATTGAAAAACACCAAAAAACTCAACAACAACCTCAACATTGAAAAACAACAACAACCTCAACATTGAAAAACACCAACAAATTCAACAACAACCTCAACATTGAAAAACACCAACAAATTCAACAACAACCTCAACATTGAAAAACAGCAACAACCTCAACATTGAAAAACACCAACAAATTCAACAACAACCTCAACATTGAAAAACACCAACAAATTCAACAACAACCTCAACATTGAAAAACAGCAACAACCTCAACATTGAAAAACACCAACAAATTCAACAACAACCTCAACATTGAAAAACACCAACAAATTCAACAACAACCTCAACATTGAAAAACACCAACAAATTCAACAAAAACCTCAACATTGAAAAACACCAAAAAACTCAACAACAACCTCAGCATTGAAAAACAACAACAACCTCAACATTGAAAAACACCAACAAATTCAACAACAACCTCAACATTGAAAAACACCAACAAATTCAACAACAACCTCAACATTGAAAAACACCAACAACCTCAACATTGAAAAACAACAACCTCAACATTGAAAAACACCAACAAATTCAAAAAAAAATTCAACATTGAAAAACACCAACAAATTCAACAACAACCTCAACATTGAAAAACAACAACAACCTCAACATTGAAAAACACCAACAAATTCAACAACAACCTCAACATTGAAAAACAACAACAACCTCAACGTTGAAAAACACCAACAAATTCAACAACAACCTCAACATTGAAAAACACCAACAAATTCAACATCAAACTCAGCATTGAAAAACAACAACAACCTCAACATTGAAAAACACCAACAAATTCAACAAAAACCTCAACATTGAAAAACCACACCAACGTCAACATTGAAAAACACCAACAAATTCAACTAAAACTTCAACATTGAAAAACACCAACAAATTCAACAACAACCTCGAAATTGAAAAACACCAACAAATTCAACAACAACTTCAACATTGAAAAACACCAACAAATTCAACAACAACCTCAACATTGAAAAACACCAACAAATTCAACAACAACCTCAACATTGAAAAACAACAACAACCTCAACATTGAAAAACACCAACAAATTCAACAACAACCTCAACATTGAAAAACAACAACAACCTCAACATTGAAAAACACCAACAAATTCAACAACAACCTCAACATTGAAAAACACCAACAAATTCAACAACAACCTCAGCATTGAAAAACAACAACCTCAACATTGAAAAACACCAACAAATTCAACAACAACCTCAACATTGAAAAACAACAACAACCTCAACATTGAAAAACACCAACAAATTCAACAACAACTTCAACATTGAAACACACCAACAAATTCAACAACAACCTCGAAATTGAAAAACACCAACAAATTCAACAACAACCTCAACATTGAAAAACAACAACAACCTCAACATTGAAAAACACCAACAAATTCAACAACAACCTCAACATTGAAAAACACCAACAAATTCAACAACAACCTCAGCATTGAAAAACAGCAACAACCTCAACATTGAAAAACACCAACAAATTCAACAACAACCTCAACATTGAAAAACACCAACAAATTCAACAACAACCTCAACTTTGAAAAACACCAACAAATTCAACAACAACCTCAACATTGAAAAACACCAAAAAACTCAACAACAACCTCAACATTGAAAAACAACAACAACCTCAACATTGAAAAACACCAACAAATTCAACAACAACCTCAACGTTGAAAAACACCAACAAATTCAACAACAACCTCAACATTGAAAAACAACAACAACCTCAACGTTGAAAAACACCAACAAATTCAACAACAACCTCAACATTGAAAAACACCAACAAATTCAACATCAACCTCAGCATTGAAAAACAACAACAACCTCAACATTTAAAAACACCAAAAAATTCAACAACAACCTCAACATTGAAAAACACCAACAAATTCAACAGCAACCTCAACATTGAAAAAGACCAACACATTCAACAACAACCTCAACATTGAAAAACACCAAAAAACTCAACAACAACCTCAACATTGAAAAACAACAACAACCTCAACATTGAAAAACACCAACAAATTCAACAACAACCTCAACATTGAAAAACACCAACAAATTCAACAACAACCTCAACATTGAAAAACAGCAACAACCTCAACATTGAAAAACACCAACAAATTCAACAACAACCTCAACATTGAAAAACACCAACAAATTCAACAACAACCTCAACATTGAAAAACAGCAACAACCTCAACATTGAAAAACACCAACAAATTCAACAACAACCTCAACATTGAAAAACACCAACAAATTCAACAACAACCTCAACATTGAAAAACACCAACAAATTCAACAAAAACCTCAACATTGAAAAACACCAAAAAACTCAACAACAACCTCAGCATTGAAAAACAACAACAACCTCAACATTGAAAAACACCAACAAATTCAACAACAACCTCAACATTGAAAAACACCAACAAATTCAACAACAACCTCAACATTGAAAAACACCAACAACCTCAACATTGAAAAACAACAACCTCAACATTGAAAAACACCAACAAATTCAAAAAAAAATTCAACATTGAAAAACACCAACAAATTCAACAACAACCTCAACATTGAAAAACAACAACAACCTCAACATTGAAAAACACCAACAAATTCAACAACAACCTCAACATTGAAAAACAACAACAACCTCAACGTTGAAAAACACCAACAAATTCAACAACAACCTCAACATTGAAAAACACCAACAAATTCAACATCAAACTCAGCATTGAAAAACAACAACAACCTCAACATTGAAAAACACCAACAAATTCAACAAAAACCTCAACATTGAAAAACAACACCAACGTCAACATTGAAAAACACCAACAAATTCAACTAAAACTTCAACATTGAAAAACACCAACAAATTCAACAACAACCTCGAAATTGAAAAACACCAACAAATTCAACAACAACTTCAACATTGAAAAACACCAACAAATTCAACAACAACCTCAACATTGAAAAACACCAACAAATTCAACAACAACCTCAACATTGAAAAACAACAACAACCTCAACATTGAAAAACACCAACAAATTCAACAACAACCTCAACATTGAAAAACAACAACAACCTCAACATTGAAAAACACCAACAAATTCAACAACAACCTCAACATTGAAAAACACCAACAAATTCAACAACAACCTCAGCATTGAAAAACAACAACCTCAACATTGAAAAACACCAACAAATTCAACAACAACCTCAACATTGAAAAACAACAACAACCTCAACATTGAAAAACACCAACAAATTCAACAACAACTTCAACATTGAAACACACCAACAAATTCAACAACAACCTCGAAATTGAAAAACACCAACAAATTCAACAACAACCTCAACATTGAAAAACAACAACAACCTCAACATTGAAAAACACCAACAAATTCAACAACAACCTCAACATTGAAAAACACCAACAAATTCAACAACAACCTCAGCATTGAAAAACAGCAACAACCTCAACATTGAAAAACACCAACAAATTCAACAACAACCTCAACATTGAAAAACACCAACAAATTCAACAACAACCTCAACATTGAAAAACACCAACAAATTCAACAACAACCTCAACATTGAAAAACACCAAAAAACTCAACAACAACCTCAGCATTGAAAAACAACAACAACCTCAACATTGAAAAACACCAACAAATTCAACAACAACCTCAACATTGAAAAACACCAACAAATTCAACAACAACCTCAACATTGAAAAACACCAACAACCTCAACATTGAAAAACAACAACCTCAACATTGAAAAACACCAACAAATTCAACAAAAAATTCAACATTGAAAAACACCAACAAATTCAACAACAACCTCAACATTGAAAAACAACAACAACCTCAACATTGAAAAACACCAACAAATTCAACAACAACCTCAACATTGAAAAACAACAACAACCTCAACGTTGAAAAACACGAACAAATTCAACAACAACCTCAACATTGAAAAACACCAACAAATTCAACATCAACCTCAGCATTGAAAAACAACAACAACCTCAACATTTAAAAACACCAACAAATTCAACAACAACCTCAACATTGAAAAACACCAACAAATTCAACAACAACCTCAACATTGAAAAACACCAAAAAACTCAACAACAACCTCAACATTGAAAAACAACAACAACCTCAACATTGAAAAACACCAACAAATTCAACAACAACCTCAACATTGAAAAACACCAACAAATTCAACAACAACCTCAACATTGAAAAACACCAACAACCTCAACATTGAAAAACAACAACCTCAACATTGAAAAACACCAACAAATTCAACAAAAAATTCAACATTGAAAAACACCAACAAATTCAACAACAACCTCAACATTGAAAAACAACAACAACCTCAACATTGAAAAACACCAACAAATTCAACAACAACCTCAACATTGAAAAAGAACAAAAACCTCAACGTTGAAAAACACCAACAAATTCAACAACAACCTCAACATTGAAAAACACCAACAAATTCAACATCAAACTCAGCATTGAAAAACAACAACAACCTCAACATTGAAAAACACCAACAAATTCAACAAAAACCTCAACATTGAAAAACAACACCAACCTCAACATTGAAAAACACCAACAAATTCAACAACAACCTCAACATTGAAAAACAACAACAACCTCAACATTGAAAAACACCAACAAATTCAACAACAACCTCAACATTGAAAAACAACAACAACCTCAACGTTGAAAAACACCAACAAATTCAACAACAACCTCAACATTGAAAAACACCAACAAATTCAACATCAAACTCAGCATTGAAAAACAACAACAACCTCAACATTGAAAAACACCAACAAATTCAACAAAAACCTCAACATTGAAAAACAACACCAACCTCAACATTGAAAAACACCAACAAATTCAACTAAAACTTCAACATTGAAAAACACCAACAAATTCAACAACAACCTCGAAATTGAAAAACACCAACAAATTCAACAACAACTTCAACATTGAAAAACACCAACAAATTCAACAACAACCTCAACATTGAAAAACACCAACAAATTCAACAACAACCTCAACATTGAAAAACAACAACAACCTCAACATTGAAAAACACCAACAAATTCAACAACAACCTCAACATTGAAAAACAACAACAACCTCAACATTGAAAAACACCAACAAATTCAACAACAACCTCAGCATTGAAAAACAACAACCTCAACATTGAAAAACACCAACAAATTCAACAACAACCTCAACATTGAAAAACAACAACAACCTCAACATTGAAAAACACCAACAAATTCAACAACAACTTCAACATTGAAAAACACCAACAAATTCAACAACAACCTCGAAATTGAAAAACACCAACAAATTCAACAACAACCTCAACATTGAAAAACAACAACAACCTCAACATTGAAAAACACCAACAAATTCAACAACAACCTCAACATTGAAAAACACCAACAAATTCAACAACAACCTCAGCATTGAAAAACAGCAACAACCTCAACATTGAAAAACACCAACAAATTCAACAACAACCTCAACATTGAAAAACACCAACAAATTCAACAACAACCTCAACATTGAAAAACACCAACAAATTCAACAACAACCTCAACATTGAAAAACACCAAAAAACTCAACAACAACCTCAGCATTGAAAAACAACAACAACCTCAACATTGAAAAACACCAACAAATTCAACAACAACCTCAACATTGAAAAACACCAACATATTCAACAACAACCTCAACACTGAAAAACACCAACAACCTCAACATTGAAAAACAACAACCTCAACATTGAAAAACACCAACAATTTCAACAAAAAATTCAACATTGAAAAACACCAACAAATTCAACAACAACCTCAACATTGAAAAACAACAACAACCTCAACATTGAAAAACACCAACAAATTCAACAACAACCTCAACATTGAAAAACAACAACAACCTCAACGTTGAAAAACACCAACAAATTCAACAACAACCTCAACATTGAAAAACACCAACAAATTCAACATCAACCTCAGCAATGAAAAACAACAACAACCTCAACATTTAAAAACACCAACAAATTCAACAACAACCTCAACATTGAAAAACACCAACAAATTCAACAACAACCTCAACATTGAAAAACACCAAAAAACTCAACAACAACCTCAACATTGAAAAACAACAACAACCTCAACATTGAAAAACACCAACAAATTCAACAACAACCTCAACATTGAAAAACACCAACAAATTCAACAACAACCTCAACATTGAAAAACACCAACAACCTCAACATTGAAAAACAACAACCTCAACATTGAAAAACAACAACAAATTCAACAAAAAATTCAACATTGAAAAACACCAACAAATTCAACAACAACCTCAACATTGAAAAACAACAACAACCTCAACATTGAAAAACACCAACAAATTCAACAACAACCTCAACATTGAAAAAGAACAACAACCTCAACGTTGAAAAACACCAACAAATTCAACAACAACCTCAACATTGAAAAACACCAACGAATTCAACATCAAACTCAGCATTGAAAAACAACAACAACCTCAACATTGAAAAACACCAACAAATTCAACAAAAACCTCAACATTGAAAAACAACACCAACCTCAACATTGAAAAACACCAACAAATTCAACAAAAACTTCAACATTGAAAAATACCAACAAATTCAACAACAACCTCGAAATTGAAAAACACCAACAAATTCAACAAAAACTTCAACATTGAAAAACACCAACAAATTCAACAACAACCTCAACATTGAAAAACACCAACAAATTCAACAACAACCTCAACATTGAAAAACAACAACAACCTCAACATTGAAAAACACCAACAAATTCAACAACCTCAACATTGAAAAACAACAACAACCTCAACATTGAAAAACACCAACAAATTCAACAACAACCTCACATTGAAAAACACCAACAAATTCAACAACAACCTCAGCATTGAAAAACAACAACCTCAACATTGAAAAACACCAACAAATTCAACAACAACCTCAACATTGAAAAACAGCAACAACCTCAACATTGAAAAACAACAACCTCAACATTGAAAAACACCAACAAATTCAACAACAACCTCAACATTGAAAAACAACAACAACCTCAACATTGAAAAACACCAACAAATTCAACAACAACCTCAACATTGAAAAACAACAACAACCTCAACATTGAAAAACACCAACAAATTCAACAACAACCTCAACATTGAAAAACAACAACAACCTCAACGTTGAAAAACACCAACAAATTCAACAACAACCTCAACATTGAAAAACACCAACAAATTCAACATCAACCTCAGCAATGAAAAACAACAACAACCTCAACATTTAAAAACACCAACAAATTCAACAACAACCTCAACATTGAAAAACACCAACAAATTCAACAACAACCTCAACATTGAAAAACACCAAAAAACTCAACAACAACCTCAACATTGAAAAACAACAACAACCTCAACATTGAAAAACACCAACAAATTCAACAACAACCTCAACATTGAAAAACACCAACAAATTCAACAACAACCTCAACATTGAAAAACACCAACAACCTCAACATTGAAAAACAACAACCTCAACATTGAAAAACAACAACAAATTCAACAAAAAATTCAACATTGAAAAACACCAACAAATTCAACAACAACCTCAACATTGAAAAACAACAACAACCTCAACATTGAAAAACACCAACAAATTCAACAACAACCTCAACATTGAAAAAGAACAACAACCTCAACGTTGAAAAACACCAACAAATTCAACAACAACCTCAACATTGAAAAACACCAACGAATTCAACATCAAACTCAGCATTGAAAAACAACAACAACCTCAACATTGAAAAACACCAACAAATTCAACAAAAACCTCAACATTGAAAAACAACACCAACCTCAACATTGAAAAACACCAACAAATTCAACAAAAACTTCAACATTGAAAAATACCAACAAATTCAACAACAACCTCGAAATTGAAAAACACCAACAAATTCAACAAAAACTTCAACATTGAAAAACACCAACAAATTCAACAACAACCTCAACATTGAAAAACACCAACAAATTCAACAACAACCTCAACATTGAAAAACAACAACAACCTCAACATTGAAAAACACCAACAAATTCAACAACCTCAACATTGAAAAACAACAACAACCTCAACATTGAAAAACACCAACAAATTCAACAACAACCTCACATTGAAAAACACCAACAAATTCAACAACAACCTCAGCATTGAAAAACAACAACCTCAACATTGAAAAACACCAACAAATTCAACAACAACCTCAACATTGAAAAACAGCAACAACCTCAACATTGAAAAACACCAACAAATTCAACAACAACCTCAGCATTGAAAAACACCAACAAATTCAACAACAACCTCAACATTGAAAAACACCAACAAATTCAACAACAACCTCAACATTGAAAAACACCAAAAAACTCAACAACAACCTCAGCATTGAAAAACAACAACAACCTCAACATTGAAAAACACCAACAAATTCAACAACAACCTCAACATTGAAAAACACCAACAAATTCAACAACAACCTCAACATTGAAAAACACCAACAACATCAACATTGAGAAACAAAAACCTCAACATTGAAAAAACACCAACAAATTCAACAAAAAATTCAACATTGAAAAACACCAACAAATTCAACAACAACCTCAACATTGACAAACAACGACAACCTCAACATTGAAAAACACCAACAAATTCAACAACAACCTCAACATTGAAAAACAACAACAACCTCAACGTTGAAAAACACCAACAAATTCAACAACAACCTCAACATTGAAAAACACCAACAAATTCAACATCAAACTCAGCATTGAAAAACAACAACAACCTCAACATTGAAAAACACCAACAAATTCAACAAAAACCTCAACATTGAAAAACAACACCAACCTCATCATTGAAAAACACCAACAAATTCAACAAAAACTTCAACATTGAAAAACACCAACAAATTCAACAACAACCTCGAAATTGAAAAACACCAACAAATTCAACAACAACTTCAACATTGAAAAACACCAACAAATTCAACAACAACCTTAACATTGAAAAACACCAACAAATTCAACAACAACCTCAACATTGAAAAACAACAACAACCTCAACATTGAAAAACACCAACAAATTCAACAACAACCTCAACATTGAAAAACAACAACAACCTCAACATTGAAAAACACCAACAAATTCAACAACAACCTCAACATTGAAAAACACCAACAAATTCAACAACAACCTCAGCATTGAAAAACAACAACCTCAACATTGAAAAACACCAACAAATTCAACAACAACCTCAACATTGAAAAACAACAACAACCTCAACATTGAAAAACACCAACAAATTCAACAACAACTTCAAGATTGAGAAACACCAACAAATTCAACAACATCCTCGAAATTGAAAAACACCAACAAATTCAACAACAACCTCAACATTGAAAAACAACAACAACCTCAACATTGAAAAACACCAACAAATTCAACAACAACCTCAACATTGAAAAACACCAACAAATTCAACAACAACCTCAACATTGAAAAACAGCAACAACCTCAACATTGAAAAACACCAACAAATTCAACAACAACCTCAACATTGAAAAACACCAACAAATTCAACAACAACCTCAACATTGAAAAACAGCAACAACCTCAACATTGAAAAACACCAACAAATTCAACAACAACCTCAACATTGAAAAACACCAACAAATTCAACAACAACCTCAACATTGAAACACACCAACAAATTCAACAACAACCTCAACATTGAAAAACACCAAAAAACTCAACAACAACCTCAGCATTGAAAAACAACAACAACCTCAACATTGAAAAACACCAACAAATTCAACAACAACCTCAACATTGAAAAACACCAACAAATTCAACTACAACCTCAACATTGAAAAACACCAACAACCTCAACATTGAAAAACAACAACCTCAACATTGAAAAACACCAACAAATTCAACAAAAAATTCAACATTGAAAAACACCAACAAATTCAACAACAACCTCAACATTGAAAAACAACAACAACCTCAACATTGAAAAACACCAACACATTCAACAACAACCTCAACATTGAAAAACAACAACAACCTCAACGTTGAAAAACACCAACAAATTCAACAACAACCTCAACATTGAAAAACACCAACAAATTCAACATCAAACTCAGCATTGAAAAACAACAGCAACCTCAACATTGAAAAACACCAGCAAATTCAACAAAAACCTCAACATTCAAAAGCAACAACAACCTCAACATTGAAAAACACCAACAAATTCAACAAAAACTTCAACATTGAAAAACACCAACAAATTCAACAACAACCTCGAAATTGAAAAACACCAACAAATTCAACAACAACTTCAACATTGAAAAACACCAACAAATTCAACAACAACCTCAACATTGAAAAACACCAACAAATTCAACAACAACCTCAACATTGAAAAACAACAACAACCTCAACATTGAAAAACACCAACAAATTCAACAACAACCTCAACATTGAAAAACAACAACAACCTCAACATTGAAAAACACCAACAAATTCAACAACAACCTCAACATTGAATAACACCAACAAATTCAACAACAACCTCAGCATTGAAAAACATCAACCTCAACATTGAAAAACACCAACAAATTCAACAGCAACCTCAACATTGAAAAACAACAACAACCTCAACATTGAAAAACACCAACAAATTCAACAACAACTTCAACATTGAAAAACACCAACAAATTCAACAACAACCTCGAAATTGAAAAACACCAACAAATTCAACAACAACCTCAACATTGAAAAACAACAACAACCTCAACATTGAAAAACACCAACAAATTCAACAACAACCTCAACATTGAAAAACACCACACCAACAAATTCAACAACAACCTCAGCATGAAAAACAGCAACAACCTCAACATTGAAAAACACCAACAAATTCAACAACAACCTCAACATTGAAAAACACCAACAAGTTCAACAACAACCTCAACATTGAAAAACACCAACAAATTCACAACAACCTCAACATTGAAAAACACCAAAAACTCAACAACAACCTCAGCATTGAAAAACAACAACAACCTCAACATTGAAAAACACCAACAAATTCAACAACAACCTCAACATTGAAAAACACAACAAATTCAACAACAACCTCAACATTGAAAAACACCAACAACCTCAACATTGGAAAAACAACAACCTCAACATTGAAAAACACCAACAAATTCAACAAAAAATTCAACATTGAAAAACACCAACAAATTCAACAACAACCTCAACATTGAAAAACAACAACAACCTCAACATTGAAAAAACACCAACAAATTCAACAACAACCTCAACATTGAAAAACAACAACAACCTCAACGTTGAAAAACACCAACAAATTCAACAACAACCTCAACATTGAAAAACACCAACAAATTCAACATCAACCTCAGCATTGAAAAACAACAACAACCTCAACATTTAAAAACACCAACAAATTCAACAACAACCTCAACATTGAAAAACACCAACAAATTCAACAGCAACCTCAACATTGAAAAACACCAACAAATTCAACAACAACCTCAACATTGAAAAACACCAAAAAACTCAACAACAACCTCAACATTGAAAACAACAACAACCTCAACATTGAAAAACACCAACAAATTCAACAACAACCTCAACATTGAAAAACACCAACAAATTCAACAACAACCTCAACATTGAAAAAACACCAACAACCTCAACATTGAAAAACAACAACCTCAACATTGAAAAACACCAACAAATTCAACAAAAAATTCACATTGAAAAACACCAACAAATTCAACAACAACCTCAACATTGAAAAACAACAACAACCTCAACATTGAAAAACACCAACAAATTCAACAACAACCTCAACATTGAAAAACAACAACAACCTCAACGTTGAAAAACACCAACAAATTCAACAACAACCTCAACATTGAAAAACACCAACAAATTCAACATCAAACTCAGCATTGAAAAACAACAACAACCTCAACATTGAAAAACACCAACAAATTCAACAAAAACCTCAACATTGAAAAACAACACCAACGTCAACATTGAAAAACACCAACAAATTCAACAAAAACTTCAACATTGAAAAACACCAAGAAATTCAACAACAACCTCGAAATTGAAAAACACCAACAATTCAACAACAACTTCAACATTGAAAAACACCAACAAATTCAGCAACAACCTCAACATTGAAAAACACCAACAAATTCAACAACAACCTCAACATTGAAAAACAACAACAACCTCAACATTGAAAAACACCAACAAATTCAACAACCTCAACATTGAAAAACAACAACAACCTCAACATTGAAAAACACCAACAAATTCAACAACAACCTCAACATTGAAAAAAACCAACAAATTCAACAACAACCTCAGCATTGAAAAACAACAACCTCAACATTGAAAAACACCAACAAATTCAACAACAACCTCAACATTGAAAAACAGCAACAACCTCAACATTGAAAAACACCAACAAATTCAACAACAACCTCAACATTGAAAAACACCAACAAATTCAACAACAACCTCAACATTGAAAAACACCAACAAATTCAACAACAACCTCAACATTGAAAAACACCAAAAAACTCAACAACAACCTCAGCTTTGAAAAACAAAAACAACCTCAACATTGAAAAACACCAACAAATTCAACAACAACCTCAACATTGAAAAACACCAACAAATTCAACAACAACCTCAACATTGAAAAACACCAGCAACCTCAACATTGAAAAACAACAACCTCAACATTGAAAAACACCAACAAATTCAACAAAAAATTCAACATTGAAAAACACCAACAAATTCAACAACAACCTCAACATTGAAAAACAACAACAACCTCAACATTGAAAAACACCAACAAATTCAACAACAACCTCAACATGGAAAAACAACAACAACCTCAACGTTGAAAAACACCAACAAATTCAACAACAACCTCAACATTGAAAAACACCAACAAAATCAACATCAAACTCAGCATTGAAAAACAACAACAACCTCAACATTGAAAAACACCAACAAATTCAACAAAAACCTCAACATTGAAAAACAACAACAACCTCAACATTGAAAAACACCAACAAATTCAACAACAACCTCAACATTGAAAAACACCAACAAATTCAACAACAACCTCAACATTGAAAAACAGCAACAACCTCAACATTGAAAAACACCAACAAATTCAACAACAACCTCAACATTGAAAAACAGCAACAAATTCAACAACAACCTCATCATTGAAAAACACCAACAACCTCAACATTGAAAAACAACAACCTCAACATTGAAAAACACCAACAAATTCAACAAAAAATTCAACATTGAAAAACACCAACAAATTCAACAACAACCTCAACATTGAAAAACAACAACAACCTCAACATTGAAAAACACCAACAAATTCAACAACAACCTCAACATTGAAAAACAACAACAACCTCAACGTTGAAAAACAACAACAAATTCAACAACAACCTCAACATTGAAAAACACCAACAAATTCAACATCAAACTCAGCATTGAAAAACAACAACAACCTCAACATTGAAAAACACCAACAAATTCAACAAAAACCTCAACATTGAAAAACAACACCAACGTCAACATTGAAAAACACCAACAAATTCAACAAAAACTTCAACATTGAAAAACACCAAGAAATTCAACAACAACCTCGAAATTGAAAAACACCAACAAATTCAACAACAACTTCAACATTGAAAAACACCAACAAATTCAGCAACAACCTCAACATTGAAAAACACCAACAAATTCAACAACAACCTCAACATTGAAAAACAACAACAACCTCAACATTGAAAAACACCAACAAATTCAACAACCTCAACATTGAAAAACAACAACAACCTCAACATTGAAAAACACCAACAAATTCAACAACAACCTCAACATTGAAAAAAACCAACAAATTCAACAACAACCTCAGCATTGAAAAACAACAACCTCAACATTGAAAAACACCAACAAATTCAACAACAACCTCAACATTGAAAAACAGCAACAACCTCAACATTGAAAAACACCAACAAATTCAACAACAACCTCAACATTGAAAAACACCAACAAATTCAACAACAACCTCAACATTGAAAAACACCAACAAATTCAACAACAACCTCAACATTGAAAAACACCAAAAAACTCAACAACAACCTCAGCTTTGAAAAACAACAACAACCTCAACATTGAAAAACACCAACAAATTCAACAACAACCTCAACATTGAAAAACACCAACAAATTCAACAACAACCTCAACATTGAAAAACACCAGCAACCTCAACATTGAAAAACAACAACCTCAACATTGAAAAACAGCAACAAATTCAACAAAAAATTCAACATTGAAAAACACCAACAAATTCAACAACAACCTCAACATTGAAAAACAACAACAACCTCAACATTGAAAAACACCAACAAATTCAACAACAACCTCAACATGGAAAAACAACAACAACCTCAACGTTGAAAAACACCAACAAATTCAACAACAACCTCAACATTGAAAAACACCAACAAAATCAACATCAAACTCAGCATTGAAAAACAACAACAACCTCAACATTGAAAAACACCAACAAATTCAACAAAAACCTCAACATTGAAAAACAACAACAACCTCAACATTGAAAAACACCAACAAATTCAACAACAACCTCAACATTGAAAAACACCAACAAATTCAACAACAACCTCAACATTGAAAAACAGCAACAACCTCAACATTGAAAAACACCAACAAATTCAACAACAACCTCAACATTGAAAAACAGCAACAAATTCAACAACAACCTCATCATTGAAAAACACCAACAACCTCAACATTGAAAAACAACAACCTCAACATTGAAAAACACCAACAAATTCAACAAAAAATTCAACATTGAAAAACACCAACAAATTCAACAACAACCTCAACATTGAAAAACAACAACAACCTCAACATTGAAAAACACCAACAAATTCAACAACAACCTCAACATTGAAAAACAACAACAACCTCAACGTTGAAAAACAACAACAAATTCAACAACAACCTCAACATTGAAAAACACCAACAAATTCAACATCAAACTCAGCATTGAAAAACAACAACAACCTCAACATTGAAAAACACCAACAAATTCAACAAAAACCTCAACATTGAAAAACAACACCAACCTCAACATTGAAAAACACCAACAAATTCAACTAAAACTTCAACATTGAAAAACACCAACAAATTCAACAACAACCTCGAAATTGAAAAACACCAACAAATTCAACAACAACCTCAACATTGAAAAACACCAACAAATTCAACAACAACCTCAACATTGAAAAACAACAACAACCTCAACATTGAAAAACACCAACAAATTCAACAACAACCTCAACATTGAAAAACAACAACAACCTCAACATTGAAAAACACCAACAAATCCAACAACAACCTCAACATTGAAAAACACCAACAAATTCAACAACAACCTCAGCATTGAAAAACAACAACCTCAACATTGAAAAACACCAACAAATTCAACAACAACCTCAACATTGAAAAACAACAACAACCTCAACATTGAAAAACACCAACAAATTCAACAACAACCTCGAAATTGAAAAACACCAACAAATTCAACAACAACCTCAACATTGAAAAACAACAACAACCTCAACATTGAAAAACACCAACAAATTCAACAACAACCTCAACATTGAAAAACACCAACAAATTCAACAACAACCTCAGCATTGAAAAACAGCAACAACCTCAACATTGAAAAACACCAACAAATTCAACAACAACCTCAACATTGAAAAACACCAACAAATTCAACAACAACCTCAACATTGAAAAACACCAACAAATTCAACAACAACCTCAACATTGAAAAACACCAAAAAACTCAACAACAACCTCAGCATTGAAAAACAACAACAACCTCAACATTGAAAAACACCAACAAATTCAACAACAACCTCAACATTGAAAAACACCAACAAATTCAACAACAACCTCAACATTGAAAAACACCAACAACCTCAACATTGAAAAACAACAACCTCAACATTGAAAAACACCAACAAATTCAACAAAAAATTCAACATTGAAAAACACCAACAAATTCAACAACAACCTCAACATTGAAAAACAACAACAACCTCAACATTGAAAAACACCAACAAATTCAACAACAACCTCAACATTGAAAAACAACAACAACCTCAACGTTGAAAAACACCAACAAATTCAACAACAACCTCAACATTGAAAAACACCAACAAATTCAACATCAACCTCAGCATTGAAAAACAACAACAACCTCAACATTTAAAAACACCAAGAAATTCAACAACAACCTCAACATTGAAAAACACCAACAAATTCAACAACAACCTCAACATTGAAAAACACCAACAAATTCAACAACAACCTCAACATTGAAAAACACCAAAAAACTCAACAACAACCTCAACATTGAAAAACAACAACAACCTCAACATTGAAAAACACCAACAAATTCAACAACAACCTCAACATTGAAAAACACCAACAAATTCAACAACAACCTCAACATTGAAAAACACCAACAACCTCAACATTGAAAAACAACAACCTCAACATTGAAAAACACCAACAAATTCAACAAAAAATTCAACATTGAAAAACACCAACAAATTCAACAACAACCTCAACATTGAAAAACAACAACAACCTCAACATTGAAAAACACCAACAAATTCAACAACAACCTCAACATTGAAAAAGAACAACAACCTCAACGTTGAAAAACACCAACAAATTCAACAACAACCTCAACATTGAAAAACACCAACAAATTCAACATCAAACTCAGCATTGAAAAACAACAACAACCTCAACATTGAAAAACACCAACAAATTCAACAAAAACCTCAACATTGAAAAACAACACCAACCTCAACATTGAAAAACACCAACAAATTCAACGAAAACTTCAACATTGAAAAACACCAACAAATTCAACAACAACCTCGAAATTGAAAAACACCAACAAATTCAACAACAACTTCAACATTGAAAAACACCAACAAATTCAACAACAACCTCAACATTGAAAAACACCAACAAATTCAACAACAACCTCAACATTGAAAAACAACAACAACCTCAACATTGAAAAACACCAACAAATTCAACAACCTCAACATTGAAAAACAACAACAACCTCAACATTGAAAAACACCAACAAATTCAACAACAACCTCAACATTGAAAAACACCAACAAATTCAACAACAACCTCAGCATTGAAAAACAACAACCTCAACATTGAAAAACACCAACAAATTCAACAACAACCTCAACATTGAAAAACAGCAACAACCTCAACATTGAAAAACACCAACAAATTCAACAACAACCTCAACATTGAAAAACACCAACAAATTCAACAACAACCTCAACATTGAAAAACACCAACAAATTCAACAACAACCTCAACATTGAAAAACACCAAAAAACTCAACAACAACCTCAGCATTGAAAAACAACAACAACCTCAACATTGAAAAACACCAACAAATTCAACAACAACCTCAACATTGAAAAACACCAACAAATTCAACAACAACCTCAACATTGAAAAACACCAACAACCTCAACATTGAAAAACAAAAACCTCAACATTGAAAAACACCAACAAATTCAACAAAAAATTCAACATTGAAAAACACCAACAAATTCAACAACAACCTCAACATTGACAAACAACAACAACCTCAACATTGAAAAACACCAACAAATTCAACAACAACCTCAACATTGAAAAACAACAACAACCTCAACGTTGAAAAACACCAACAAATTCAACATCAAACTCAGCATTGAAAAACAACAACAACCTCAACATTGAAAAACACCAACAAATTCAACAAAAACCTCAACATTGAAAAACAACACCAACCTCAACATTGAAATACACCAACAAATTCAACAAAAACTTCAACATTGAAAAACACCAACAAATTCAACAACAACCTCGAAATTGAAAAACACCAACAAATTCAACAACAACTTCAACATTGAAAAACACCAACAAATTCAACAACAACCTCAACATTGAAAAACACCAACAAATTCAACAACAACCTCAACATTGAAAAACAACAACAACCTCAACATTGAAAAACACCAACAAATTCAACAACAACCTCAACATTGAAAAACAACAACAATCTCAAAATTGAAAAACACCAACAAATTCAACAACATTCTCAACATTGAAAAACACCAACAAATTCAACAACAACCTCAGCATTGAAAAACAACAACCTCAACATTGAAAAACACCAACAAATTCAACAACAACCTCAACATTGAAAAACAGCAACAACCTCAACATTGAAAAACACCAACAAATTCAACAACAACTTCAACATTGAGAAACACCAACAAATTCAACAACATCCTCGAAATTGAAAAACACCAACAAATTCAACAACAACCTCAACATTGAAAAACAACAACAACCTCAACATTGAAAAACACCAACAAATTTAACAACAACCTCAACATTGAAAAACACCAACAAATTCAACAACAACCTCAACATTGAAAAACAGCAACAACCTCAACATTGAAAAACACCAACAAATTCAACAACAACCTCAACATTGAAAAACACCAACAAATTCAACAACAACCTCAACATTAAAAAACAGCAACAACCTCAACATTGAAAAACACCAACAAATTCAACAACAACCTCAACATTGAAAAACACCAACAAATTCAACAACAACCTCAACATTGAAAAACAACAACAAATTCAACAACAACCTCACATTGAAAAACACCAAAAAAATCAACAACAACCTCAGCATTGAAAAACAACAACATCCTCAACATTGAAAAACACCAACAAATTCAACAACAACCTCAACATTGAAAAACACCAACAAATTCAACAACAACCTCAACATTGAAAAACACCAACAACCTCAACATTGAAAAACAACAACCTCAACATTGAAAAACACCAACAAATTCAACAAAAAATTCAACATTGAAAAACACCAACAAATTCAACAACAACCTCAACATTGAAAAACAACAACAACCTCAACGTTGAAAAACACCAACAAATTCAACAACAACCTCAACATTGAAAAACGCCAACAAAATCAACATCAAACTCAGCATTGAAAAACAACACCAACCTCAACATTGAAAAACACCAACAAATTCAACAAAAACTTCAACATTGAAAAACACCAACAAATTCAACAACAACCTCGAAATTGAAAAACACCAACAAATTCAACAACAACTTCAACATTGAAAAACACCAACAAATTCAACAACAACCTCAACATTGAAAAACACCAACAAATTCAACAACAACCTCAACATTGAAAAACAACAACAACCTCAACATTGAAAAACACCAACAAATTCAACAACAACCTCAACATTGAAAAACAGCAACAACCTCAACATTGAAAAACACCAACAAATTCAACAACAACCTCAACATTGAAAAACACCAACAAATTCAACAACAACCTCAGCATTGAAAAACAACAACCTCAACATTGAAAAACACCAACAACTTCAACAACAACCTCAACATTGAAAAACAACAACAACCTCAACATTGAAAAACACCAACAAATTCAACAACAACATCAACATTGAAAAACACCAACAAATTCAACAACAACCTCGAAATTGAAAAACACCAACAAATTCAACAACAACCTCAACATTGAAAAACAACAACAACCTCAACATTGAAAAACACTAACAAATTCAACAACAACCTCAACATTGAAAAACACCAACAAATTCAACAACAACCTCAACATTGAAAAACAGCAACAAACTCAACATGGAAAAACACCAACAAATTCAACAACAACCTCAACATTGAAAAACACCAACAAATTCAACAACAACCTCAACATTGAAAAACACCAACAAATTCAACAACAACCTCAACATTGAAAAACACCAAAAAACTCAACAACAACCTCAGCATTGAAAAACAACAACAACCTCAACATTGAAAAACACCAACAAATTCAACAACAACCTCAACATTGAAAAAGACCAACAAATTCAACAACAACCTCAACATTGAAAAACACCAACAACCTCAACATTGAAAAACAACAACCTCAACATTGAAAAACACCAACAAATTCAACAAAAAATTCAACATTGAAAAACACCAACAAATTCAACAACAACCTCAACATTGAAAAACAACAACAACCTCAACATTGAAAAACACCAACAAATTCAACAACAAGCTCAACATTGAAAAACAACAACAACCTCAACGTTGAAAAACACCAACAAATTCAACAACAACCTCAACATTGAAAAACACCAACAAATTCAACATCAACCTCAGCATTGAAAAACAACAACAACCTCAACATTTAAAAACACCAACAAATTCAACAAAAACCTCAACATTGAAAAACAACACCAACCTCAACATTGAAAAACATCAACAAATTCAACAAAAACTTCAACATTGAAAAACACCAACAAATTCAACAACAACCTCGAAATTGAAAAACACCAACAAATTCAACAACAACTTCAACATTGAAAAACACCAACAAATTCAACAACAACCTCAACATTGAAAAACACCAACAAATTCAACAACAACCTCAACATTGAAAAACAATAACAACCTCAACATTGAAGAACCCCAGCAAATTCAACAACAACCTCAACATTGAAAAACAACAACAACCTCAACATTGAAAATCACCAACAAATTCAACAACAACCTCAACATTGAAAAACACCAACAAATTCAACAACAACCTTGGCATTGAAAAACAACAACAACCTCAACATTGAAAAACACCAACAAATTCAACAACAACCTCAACATTGAAAAACAACAACAACCTCAACATTGAAAAACACCAACAAATTCAACAACAACTTCAACATTGAAAAACACCAACAAATTCAACAACAACCTCGAAATTGAAAAACACCAGCAAATTCAACAACAACCTCAACATTGAAAAACAACAACAACCTCAACATTGAAAAACACCAACAAATTCAACAACAACCTCAACATTGAAAAACAACAACAACCTCAACATTGAAAAACACCAACAAATTCAACAACAACCTCAACATTTAAAAACACCAACAAATTCAACAACAACCTCAACATTGAAAAACAACAACGATCTCAACATTGAAAAACACCAACAAATTCAACAACAACCTCAACATTGAAAAACAGCAACAACCTCAACATTGAAAAACACCTACAAATTCAACAACAACCTCAACATTGAAAAACACCAACAAATTCAACAACAACCTCAACATTGAAAAACACCAACAAATTCAACAACAACCTCAACATTGAAAAACAACAACAACCTCAACGTTGAAAAACACCAACAAATTCAACAACAACCTCAACATTGAAAAACACCAACAAATTCAACATCAACCTCAGCATTGAAAAACAACAACAACCTCAACATTGAAAAACACCAACAAATTCAACAACAACCTCAACATTGAAAAACAACACCACCTCAACATTGAAAAACAGCAACAAATTCAACAAAAAATTCAACTTTGAAAAACACCAACAAATTCAACAACAACCTCGAAATTGAAAAACACCAACAAATTCAACAACAACTTCAACATTGAAAAACACCAACAAATTCAACAACAACCTCGACATTGACACCACCATCAAATTCAACAACAACCTCAACATTGAAAAACACCAACAACCTCAACATTGAAAAACACCAACAAATTCAACAACAACCTGAACATTGAAAAACAACACCACCTCAACATTGAAAAACAGCAACAAATTCAACAAAAACTTCAACATTGAAAAACACCAACAAATTCAACAACAACCTCAACATTGAAAAACACCAACAAATTCAACAACAACCTCAACATTGAAAAACAACAACAAACTCAACAACAACCTCAACATTGAAAAACAACAACAACCTCAACATTGAAAAACACCAACAAATTCAACAACAACCTCAACATTGAAAAACACCAACAAATTCAACAACAAACTCAACATTGAAAAACACCAACAAATTCAACAACCTCAACATTGAAAAACAACAACAACCTCAACATTGAAAAACACCAACAAATTCAACAACAACCTCACATTGAAAAACACCAACAAATTCAACAACAACCTCAACATTGAAAAACAACAACATCCTCAACATTGAAAAACACCAACAAATTCAACAACAAACTCAACATTGAAAAACAACAACAACCTCAACATTGAAAAACACCAACAAATTCAACAACAACCTCAACATTGAAAAACAACAACAACCTCAACATTGAAAAGCACCAACAAATTCAACAATAACCTCAACATTGAAAAACAACAACAACCTCAACATTGAAAAACACCAACAAATTCAACAACAACCTCAACATTGAAAAACACCAACAAATTCAACAACAACCTCAACATTGAAAAACAACAACAACCTCAACATTGAAAAAGACCAACAAATTCAACAACAACCTCAACATTGAAAAACAACAACAACCTCAACATTGAAAAACACCAACAAATTCAACAACAACCTCAACATTGAAAAACACCAACAAATTCAACAACAACCTCAGCTTTGAAAAACAACAATAACCTCAACATTGAAAAACACCAACAAATTCAACAACAACCTCAACATTGAAAAACACCAACAAATTCAACAACAACCTCAACATTGAAAAACAACAACAACCTCAACATTGAAAAACACCAACAAATTCAACAACAACCTCAACATTGAAAAACAACAACAACCTCAACGTTGAAAAACACCAACAAATTCAACAACAACCTCAACATTGAAAAACACCAACAAATTCAACAGCAACCACAGCATTGAAAAACAACAACAACCTCAACATTTAAAAACACCAACAAATTCAACAACAACCTCAACATTGAAAAACACCAACAAATTCAACAACAACCTCAACATTGAAAAACACCAACAAATTCAACAACAACCTCAACATTGAATAACACCAAAAAACTCAACAACAACCTCAACATTGAAAAACAACAACAACCTCAACATTGAAAAACACCAACAAATTCAACAACAACCTCAACATTGAAAAAGACCAACAAATTCAACAACAACCTCAACATTGAAAAACACCAACAACCTCAACATTGAAAAACAACAACCTCAACATTGAAAAACACCAACAAATTCAACAAAAAATTCAACATTGAAAAACACCAACAAATTCAACAACAACCTCAACATTGAAAAACAACAACAACCTCAACATTGAAAAACACCAACAAATTCAACAACAACCTCAACATTGAAAAACAACAACAACCTCAACGTTGAAAAACACCAACAAATTCAACAACAACCTCAACATTGAAAAACACCAACAAATTCAACATCAACCTCAGCATTGAAAAACAACAACAACCTCAACATTTAAAAACACCAACAAATTCAACAAAAACCTCAACATTGAAAAACAACACCAACCTCAACATTGAAAAACATCAACAAATTCAACAAAAACTTCAACATTGAAAAACACCAACAAATTCAACAACAACCTCGAAATTGAAAAACACCAACAAATTCAACAACAACTTCAACATTGAAAAACACCAACAAATTCAACAACAACCTCAACATTGAAAAACACCAACAAATTCAACAACAACCTCAACATTGAAAAACAATAACAACCTCAACATTGAAGAACCCCAGCAAATTCAACAACAACCTCAACATTGAAAAACAACAACAACCTCAACATTGAAAATCACCAACAAATTCAACAACAACCTCAACATTGAAAAACACCAACAAATTCAGCAACAAACTCAACATTGAAAAACACCAACAAATCCAACAACCTCAAGATTGAAAAACAACAACAACCTCAACATTGAAAAACACCAACAAATTCAACAACAACCTCAACATTGAAAAACAACAACAACCTCAACATTGAAAAACACCAACAAATTCAACAACAACTTCAACATTGAAAAACACCAACAAATGCAACAACAACCTCGACAGTGAAAAACACCCTCAAATTCAACAACAACCTCAACATTGAAAAACAACAACAACCTCAACGTTGAAAAACACCAACAAATTCAACAACAACCTCAACATTGAAAAACACCAACAAATTCAACAGCAACCACAGCATTGAAAAACAACAACAACCTCAACATTTAAAAACACCAACAAATTCAACAACAACCTCAACATTGAAAAACACCAACAAATTCAACAACAACCTCAACATTGAAAAACACCAACAAATTCAACAACAACCTCAACATTGAATAACACCAAAAAACTCAACAACAACCTCAACATTGAAAAACAACAACAACCTCAACATTGAAAAACACCAACAAATTCAACAACAACCTCAACATTGAAAAAGACCAACAAATTCAACAACAACCTCAACATTGAAAAACACCAACAACCTCAACATTGAAAAACAACAACCTCAACATTGAAAAACACCAACAAATTCAACAAAAAATTCAACATTGAAAAACACCAACAAATTCAACAACAACCTCAACATTGAAAAACAACAACAACCTCAACATTGAAAAACACCAACAAATTCAACAACAACCTCAACATTGAAAAACAACAACAACCTCAACGTTGAAAAACACCAACAAATTCAACAACAACCTCAACATTGAAAAACACCAACAAATTCAACATCAACCTCAGCATTGAAAAACAACAACAACCTCAACATTTAAAAACACCAACAAATTCAACAAAAACCTCAACATTGAAAAACAACACCAACCTCAACATTGAAAAACATCAACAAATTCAACAAAAACTTCAACATTGAAAAACACCAACAAATTCAACAACAACCTCGAAATTGAAAAACACCAACAAATTCAACAACAACTTCAACATTGAAAAACACCAACAAATTCAACAACAACCTCAACATTGAAAAACACCAACAAATTCAACAACAACCTCAACATTGAAAAACAATAACAACCTCAACATTGAAGAACCGCAGCAAATTCAACAACAACCTCAACATTGAAAAACAACAACAACCTCAACATTGAAAATCACCAACAAATTCAACAACAACCTCAACATTGAAAAACACCAACAAATTCAGCAACAAACTCAACATTGAAAAACACCAACAAATCCAACAACCTCAAGATTGAAAAACAACAACAACCTCAACATTGAAAGACACCAACAAATTCAACAACAACCTCAACATTGAAAAACACCAACAAATTCAACAACAACCTCAACATTGAAAAACAGCAACATCCTCAACATTGAAAAACACCAACAAATTCAACAACAAACTCAACATTGAAAAACAACAACAACCTCAACATTGAAAAACACCAACAAATTCAACAACAACCTCAACATTGAAAAACAACAACAAACTCAACATTGAAAAACACCAACAAATTCAACAACAACCTCAACATTGAAAAACAACAACAACCTCAACATTGAAAAGCACCAACAAATTCAACAATAACCTCAACATTGAAAAACAACAACAACCTCAACATTGAAAAACACCAACAAATTCAACAACAACCTCAACATTGAAAAACACCAACAAATTCAACAACAACCTCAACATTGAAAAACAAAAACAACCTCAACATTGAAAAACACCAACAAATTCAACAACAACCTCAACATTGAAAAACAACAACAACCTCAACATTGAAAAACACCAACAAATTCAACAACAACCTCAACATTGAAAAACACCAACAAATTCAACAACAACCTCAGCATTGAAAAACAACAACAACCTCAACATTGAAAAACACCAACAAATTCAACAACAACCTCAACATTGAAAAACAACAACAACCTCAACATTGAAAAACACCAACAAATTCAACAACAACTTCAACATTGAAAAATACCAACAAATTCAACAACAACCTCGAAATTGAAAAACACCAACAAATTCAACAACAACCTCAACATTGAAAAACAACAACAACCTCAACATTGAAAAACACAAACAAATTCAACAACAACCTCAACATTGAAAAATATCAACAACCTCAACATTGAAAAACACCAACAAATTCAACAACAAACTCAACATTTAAAAACATCATCAAATTCAACAACAACCTCAACATTGAAAAACAACAACAACCTCAACATTGAAAAACACCAACAAATTCAACAACAACCTCAACATTGAAAAACAACAACAACCTCAACATTGAAAAACACCAACAAATTCAACAACAACCTCAACATTGAAAAACACCAACAAATTCAACAACAACCTCAGCATTGAAAAACAACAACAACCTCAACATTGAAAAACACCAACAAATTCAACAACAACCTCAACATTGAAAAACAACAACAACCTCAACATTGAAAAACACCAACAAATTCAACAACAACTTCAACATTGAAAAATACCAACAAATTCAACAACAACCTCGAAATTGAAAAACACCAACAAATTCAACAACAACCTCAACATTGAAAAACAACAACAACCTCAACATTGAAAAACACAAACAAATTCAACAACAACCTCAACATTGAAAAATATCAACAACCTCAACATTGAAAAACACCAACAAATTCAACAACAAACTCAACATTTAAAAACACCATCAAATTCAACAACAACCTCAACATTGAAAAACAACAACAACCTCAACATTGAAAAACACCAACAAATTCAACAACAACTTCAACATTGAAAAATACCAACAAATTCAACAACAAACTCAACATTTAAAAACACCATCAAATTCAACAACAACCTCAACATTGAAAAACAACAACAACCTCAACATTGAAAAACACCAACAAATTCAACAACAACCTCAACATTGAAAAACATCAACAACCTCAACATTGAAAAACACCAACAAATTCAACAACAAACTCAACTTTGAAAAACACCAACAAATTCAACAACAACTTTAACATTGAAAAACAACAACAACCTCAACATTGAAAAGCACCAACAAATTCAACAATAACCTCAACATTGAAAAACAACAACAACCTCAACATTGAAAAACACGAACAAATTCAACAACAACCTCAACATCGAAAAACACCAACAAGTTCAACAACAACCTCAACATTGAAAAACAACAACAACCTCAACATTGAAAAACACCAACAAATTCAACAACAACCTCAACATTGAAAAACAACAACAACAACTCAACATTGAAAAACACCAACAAATTCAACAACAACGTCAACATTGAAAAACACCAACAAATTCAACAACAACCTCAGCATTGAAAAACAACAACAACCTCAACATTGAAAAACACCAACAAATTCAACAACAACCTCAACATTGAAAAACAACAACAACCTCAACATTGAAAAACACCAACAAATTCAACAACAACTTCAAGATTGAAAAACACCAACAAATTCAACAACAACCTCAACATTGAAAAACACCAACAAATTCAACAACAACCTCAACATTGAAAAACAACAACAACCTCAACATTGAAAAACAACAACAAATTCAACAACAACCTCAAAATTGAAAAACAACAACAAACTCAACATTGAAAAACACCAACAAATTCAACAACAACCTCAACATTGAAAAACAGCAACAACCTCAACATTGAAAAACACCAACAAATTCAACAACAACCTCAACATTGAAAAACACCAACAAATTCAACAACAACCTCAACATTGAAAAAAACCAAAAATTCAACAACAAACTCAACATTGAAAAACACCAACAAATTCAACAACAACCTCAACATTGAAAAACAACAACAACCTCAACATTGAAAAACTTCAACAAATTCAACAACAACCTCAACATTGAAAAGCACCAACAAATTCAACAACAACCTCAATATTGAAAAACAACAACAACCTCAACATTGAAAAACACCAACAAATTCAACAACAACCTCAACATTGAAAAACAACAACAAACTCAACATTGAAAAACACCAACAAATTCAACAACAACCTCAACATTGAAAAACAACAACAAACTCAACATTGAAAAACACCAACAAATTCAACAACAACCTCAACATTGAAAAACAACAACAACCTCAACATTGAAAAACACCAACAAATTCAACAACAACCTCAACATTGAAAAACACCAACAAATTCAACAACAACCTCAACATTGAAAGACAACAACAAGCTAAACATTGAAAAACACCAACAAATTCAACAACAACCTCAACATTGAAAAACAACAACAACCTCAACATTGAAAAACACCAACAAATTCAACAACAACTTCAACATTGAAAAACACCAACAAATTCAACAACAACCTCGAAATTGAAAAACCCCAACAAATACAACAACAACCTCAACATTGAAAAACAACAACCTCAACATTGAAAAACACCAACAAATTCAACAACAACCTCAACATTGAAAAACAACAACAACCTCAACTTTGCAAAACACCAGCAAATTCAACAACAACCTCAACATTTAAAAACACCAACAAATTCAACAACAACCTCAACATTTAAAAAACCAACAAATTCAACAACAACCTCAACATTTAAAAACGCCAACAAATTCAACAACAACCTCCACATTGAAAAACAACAACCTCAACATTGAAAAACACCAACAAATTCAACAACAACCTCAACATTGAAAAACACCAACAAATTCAACAACAACCTCAACATTGAAAAACACCAACAAACTCAACAACAACCTCAACATTGAAAAACAACAACAACCTCAACATTGAAAAACACCAACAAATTCAACAACATCCTCAACATTGAAAAACACCAACAAATTCAACAACAAACTCAAGATTGAAAAACACCAACAAATTCAACAACCTCAACATTGAAAAACAACAACAACCTCAACATTGAAAAACACCAACAAATTCAACAACAACCTCAACATTGAAAAACACCAAGAAATTCAACAACAACCTCAACATTGAAAAACAACAACAACCTCAACATTGAAAAACACCAAAAAATTCAACAACAAACTCAAGACTGAAAAACAACAACAACCTCAACATTGAAAAGCACCAACAAATTCAACAATAACCTCAACATTGAAAAACAACAACAACCTCAACATTGAAAAACACGAACAAATTCAACAACAACCTCAACATTGAAAAACACCAACAAGTTCAACAACAACCTCAACATTGAAAAACAACAACAACCTCAACATTGAAAAACACCAACAAATTCAACAACAACCTCAACATTGAAAAACAACAACAACCTCAACATTGAAAAACACCAACAAATTCAACAACATCCTCAAAATTGAAAAACACCAACAAATTCAACAACAAACTCAAGGTTGAAAAACACCAACACATTCAATAACCTCAACATTGAAAAACAACAACAACCTCAACATTGAAAAACACCAACAAATTCAACAACAACCTCAACATTGAAAAACACCAACAAATTCAACAACAACCTCAACATTGAAAAACAACAACAACCTCAACATTGAATAACACCAACAAATTCAACAACAACCTCAACATTGAAAAACAACAACAACCTCAACATAGAAAAACACCAACAAATTCAACAACAACCTCAACATTGAAAAACAATAACAAACTCAACTTTGAAAAACACCAACAAATTCAACAACAACCTCAACATTGAAAAACAACAACAACCTCAACATTGAAAAACAACAACAACCTCAACATTGAAAAACACCAACAAATTCAACAACAAACTCAACACTGAAAAACAACAACAACCTCAACATTGAAAAACAATAACAAACTCAACTTTGAAAAACACCAACAAATTCAACAACAACCTCAACATTGAAAAACAACAACAACCTCAACATTGAAAAACAACAACAACCTCAACATTGAAAAACACCAACAAATTCAACAACAAACTCAACACTGAAAAACAACAACAACCTCAACATTGAAAAACACCAACAAATTCAACAACAACCTCAACGTTGAAAAACAACAACAAACTCAACATTGAAAAACACCAACAAATTCAACAACAACCTTAACATTGAAAAACAACAACAACCTCAACATTGAAAAGCAACAACAAATTCAACAATAACCTCAACATTGAAAAACAACAACAACCTCAACATTGAAAAACACGAACAAATTCAACAACAACCTCAACATTGAAAAACACCAACAAGTTCAACAACAACCTCAACATTGAAAAACAACAACAACCTCAACATTGAAAAACACCAACAAATTCAACAACAACCTCAACATTGAAAAACAACAACAACAACTCAACATTGAAAAACACCAACAAATTCAACAACAACGTCAACATTGAAAAACACCAACAAATTCAACAACAACCTCAGCATTGAAAAACAACAACAACCTCAACATTGAAAAACACCAACAAATTCAACAACAACCTCAACATTGAAAAACAACAACAACCTCAACATTGAAAAACACCAACAAATTCAACAACAACTTCAACATTGAAAAACACCAACAAATTCAACAACAACCTCAACATTGAAAAACACCAACAAATTCAACAACAACCTCAACATTGAAAAACAACAACAACCTCAACATTGAAAAACAACAACAAATTCAACAACAACCTCAAAATTGAAAAACAACAACAACCTCAACATTGAAAAACACCAACAAATTCAACAACAACCTCAACATTGAAAAACAGCAACAACCTCAACATTGAAAAACACCAACAAATTCAACAACAACCTCAACATTGAAAAACACCAACAAATTCAACAACAACCTCAACATTGAAAAAAACCAAAAATTCAACAACAAACTCAACATTGAAAAACACCAACAAATTCAACAACAACCTCAACATTGAAAAACAACAACAACCTCAACATTGAAAAACACCAACAAATTCAACAACAACCTCAACATTGAAAAGCACCAACAAATTCAACAACAACCTCAATATTGAAAAACAACAACAACCTCAACATTGAAAAACACCAACAAATTCAACAACAACCTCAACATTGAAAAACAACAACAAACTCAACATTGAAAAACACCAACAAATTCAACAACAACCTCAACATTGAAAAACAACAACAAACTCAACATTGAAAAACACCAACAAATTCAACAACAACCTCAACATTGAAAAACAACAACAACCTCAACATTGAAAAACACCAACAAATTCAACAACAACCTCAACATTGAAAAACACCAACAAATTCAACAACAACCTCAACATTGAAAGACAACAACAAGCTAAACATTGAAAAACACCAACAAATTCAACAACAACCTCAACATTGAAAAACAACAACAACCTCAACATTGAAAAACACCAACAAATTCAACAACAACTTCAACATTGAAAAACACCAACAAATTCAACAACAACCTCGAAATTGAAATACCCCAACAAATACAACAACAACCTCAACATTGAAAAACAACAACCTCAACATTGAAAAACACCAACAAATTCAACAACAACCTCAACATTGAAAAACAACAACAACCTCAACTTTGCAAAACACCAGCAAATTCAACAACAACCTCAACATTTAAAAACACCAACAAATTCAACAACAACCTCAACATTTAAAAAACCAACAAATTCAACAACAACCTCAACATTTAAAAAACCAACAAATTCAACAACAACCTCAACATTTAAAAACGCCAACAAATTCAACAACAACCTCCACATTGAAAAACAACAACCTCAACATTGAAAAACACCAACAAATTCAACAACAACCTCAACATTGAAAAACACCAACAAATTCAACAACAACCTCAACATTGAAAAACACCAACAAACTCAACAACAACCTCAACATTGAAAAACAACAACAACCTCAACATTGAAAAACACCAACAAATTCAACAACATCCTCAACATTGAAAAACACCAACAAATTCAACAACAAACTCAAGATTGAAAAACACCAACAAATTCAACAACCTCAACATTGAAAAACAACAACAACCTCAACATTGAAAAACACCAACAAATTCAACAACAACCTCAACATTGAAAAACACCAAGAAATTCAACAACAACCTCAACATTGAAAAACAACAACAACCTCAACATTGAAAAACACCAAAAAATTCAACAACAAACTCAACACTGAAAAACAACAACAACCTCAACATTGAAAAACACCAACAAATTCAAAAACAACCTCAACGTTGAAAAACAACCACAAACTCAATATTGAAAAACACCAACAAATTCAACAACAACCTTAACATTGAAAAACAACAACAACCTCAACATTGAAAAGCACCAACAAATTCAACAATAACCTCAACATTGAAAAACAACAACAACCTCAACATTGAAAAACACGAACAAATTCAACAACAACCTCAACATTGAAAAACACCAACAAGTTCAACAACAACCTCAACATTGAAAAACAACAACAACCTCAACATTGAAAAACACCAACAAATTCAACAACAACCTCAACATTGAAAAACAACAACAACAACTCAACATTGAAAAACACCAACAAATTCAACAACAACGTCAACATTGAAAAACACCAACAAATTCAACAACAACCTCAGCATTGAAAAACAACAACAACCTCAACATTGAAAAACACCAACAAATTCAACAACAACCTCAACATTGAAAAACAACAACATCCTCAACATTGAAAAACACCAACAAATTCAACAACAACTTCAACATTGAAAAACACCAACAAATTCAACAACAACCTCGAAATTGAAAAACACCAACTAATTCAACAACAACCTCAACATTGAAAAACAACAACAACCTCAACAATGAAAAACACCAACAAATTCAACAACAACCTCAACATTGAAAAACAGCAACAACCTCAACATTGAAAAACACCAACAAATTCAACAACAACCTCAACATTTAAAAACACCAACAAATTCAACAAAAACCTCAACATTCAAAAACAACAACAATCTCAACATTGAAAAACACCAAGAAATTCAACAACAACCTCAACATTGAAAAACAGCAACAACCTCAACATTGAAAAGCACCAACAAATTCAACAACAACCTCAACATTGAAAAACACCAACAAATTCAACAACAACCTCAACATTGAAAAACACCAACAAATTCAACAACAAACTCAACATTGAAAAACACCAACAAATTCAACAACAACCTCAACATTGAAAAACAACAACAACATCAACATTGAAAAACACCAACAAATTCAACAACAACCTCAACATTGAAAAGCAACAACAAATTCAACAACAACCTCAATATTGAAAAACAACAACAACCTCAACATTGAAAAACACCAACAAATCCAACAACAACCTCAACATTGAAAAACAACAACAAACTCAACATTGAAAAACACCAACAAATTCAACAACAACCTCAACATTGAAAAACAACAACAACCTCAACATTGAAAAACAACAACAACCTCAACATTGAAAAACAACAACAACCTCAACATTGAAAAACACCAACAAATTCAACAACAACTTCAACATTGAAAAACACCAACAAATTCAACAACAACCTCGAAATTGAAAAACCCCAACAAATACAACAACAACCTCAACATTGAAAAACAACAACAACGTCAACATTGAAAAACACCAACAAATTCAACAACAACCTCAACATTGAAAAACAACAACAACAATTTCAGCTTTGCAAAACACCAGCAAATTCAACAACAACCTCAACATTGAAAAACACCAACAAATTCAACAACAACCTCAACATTGAAAAGACCAACAAATTCAACAACAACCTCAACATTTAAAAACGACAACAAATTCAACAACAACCTCAACATTGAAAAACAACAACCTCAACATTCAAAAACACCCACAAATTCAACAAAAAATTCAACATTGAAAAACACCAACAAATTCAACAACAACCTCAACATTGAAAAACAACAAGAACCTCAACATTGAAAAACACCAACAAATTCAACAACAACCTCAACATTGAAAAACAACAACAACCTCAACATTGAGAAACACCAACAAATTCAACAACAACATCAACATTGAAAAACAACTACAAATTCAACATCAACCTCAGCATTGAAAAACAACAACAACCTCAACATTGAAAAACACCAACAAATTCAACAACAACCTCAACATTGAAAAACAACACCAACCTCAACATTGAAAAACACCAACAAGTTCAACAAAAAATTCAACATTGAAAAACAACAACAAATTCAACAACAACCTCGAAATTGAAAAACACCAACAATTTCAACAACAACTTCAACATTGAAAAACACCAACAAATTCAACAACAACCTCGACATTGAAAAACACCATCAAATTCAACAACAACCTCAACATTGAAAAACACCAACATGCTCAAAATTGAAAAAACACCAACGAATTCAACAACAACCTCAACATTTAAAAACAACAACAACCTCAACATTGAAAAACACCAACAAATTCAACAACAACCTCAACATTGAAAAACACCAACAAATTCAACAACAACCTCAACATTGAAAAACACCAACAAACTCAACAACAACCTCAACATTGAAAAACAACAACAACCTCAACATTGAAAAACACCAACAAATTCAGCAACAACCTCAACATTGATAAACAACAACAAATTCAGCAACAAACTCAAGATTGAAAAACACCAACAAATTCAACCACCTCAACATTGAAAAACAACAACCTCAACATTGAAAAACACCAACAAATTCAACAACAACCTCAACATTGAAAAACACCAACAAATTCAACAACAACCTCAACATTGAAAAACAACAACAAACTCAACATTGAAAAACACCAACAAATTCAACAACAACCTCAACATTGAAAAACAACAACAACCTCAACATTGAAAAACACCAACAAATTCAACAACAACCTCAACATTGAAAAACAACAACAAACTCAACATTGAAAAACACCAACAAATTCAACAACAACCTCAACATTGAAAAACAACAACAACCTCAACATTGAAAAGCATCAACAAATTCAACAATAACCTCAACATTGAAAAACAACAACAACCTCAACATTGAAAAACACCAACAAATTCAACAACAACCTCAACATTGAAAAACACCAACAAATTCAACAACAACCTCAACATTGAAAAACAACAACCACCTCAACATTGAAAAACACCAACAAATTCAACAACAACCTCAACATTGAAAAACAACAACAACCTCAACATTGAAAAACACCAACAAATTCAACAACAACCTCAACATTGAAAAACACCAACAAACTCAACAACAACCTCAACATTAAAAAACAACAACAACCTCAACATTGAAAAACACCAACAAATTCAACAACAACCTCAACATTGAAAAACAACAACAACCTCAACATTGAAAAACACCAACAAATTCAACAACAACCTCAAAATTGAAAAACAACAACAAACTCAACATTGAAAAACACCAACAAATTCAACAACAACCTCAACTTTGAAAAACAACAACATCCTCAAAATTGAAAAACACCAACAAATTCAACAACAACCCCAACATTTAAAAACAACAACAACCTCAACATTGAAAAACACCAACAAATTCAACAACAACCTCAACATTGAAAAACACCAACAAATTCAACAACAACCTCAACATTGAAAAACACCAACAAACTCAACAACAACCTCAACATTGAAAAACAACAACAACCTCAACATTGAAAAACACCAACAAATTCAACAACAACCTCAACATTGAAAAACAGCAACAAATTCAACAACAACCTCAACATTGAAAAACACCAACAAGCTCAACATTGAAAAACACCAACTAATTCAACAACAACCTCAACATTGAAAAACAACAACAACCTCAACATTGAAAAACACCAACAACCTAAACATTGAAAAGCACCAACAAATTCAAGAACAACCTCAACATTGAAAAACAACAACAACCTCAACATTGAAAAACAACAACAACCTCAACATTGAAAAACAACAACAACGTCAACATTGAAAAACACCAACAAATGCAACAACAACTTCAACATTGAAAAACACCAACAAATTCAACAACAACCTCGAAATTGAAAAACCCCAACAAATACAACAACAACCTCAACATTGAAAAACAACAACAACGTCAACATTGAAAAACACCAACAAATTCAACAACAACCTCAACATTGAAAAACAACAACAACAATTTCAGCTTTGCAAAACACCAGCAAATTCAACAACAACCTCAACATTGAAAAACACCAACAAATTCAACAACAACCTCAACATTGAAAACACCAACAAATTCAACAACAACCTCAACATTTAAAAACGACAACAAATTCAACAACAACCTCAACATTGAAAAACAACAACCTCAACATTCAAAAACACCCACAAATTCAACAAAAAATTCAACATTGAAAAACACCAACAAATTCAACAACAACCTCAACATTGAAAAACAACAACAACCTCAAAATTGAAAAACACCAACAAATTCAACAACAACCTCAACATTGAAAAACAACAACAACCTCAACATTGAGAAACACCAACAAATTCAACAACAACATCAACATTGAAAAACAACAACAAATTCAACATCAACCTCAGCATTGAAAAACAACAACAACCTCAACATTGAAAAACACCAACAAATTCAACAACAACCTCAACATTGAAAAACAACACCAACCTCAACATTGAAAAACACCAACAAATTCAACAAAAAATTCAACATTGAAAAACAACAACAAATTCAACAACAACCTCGAAATTGAAAAACACCAACAATTTCAACAACAACTTCAACATTGAAAAACACCAACAAATTCAACAACAACCTCGACATTGAAAAACACCATCAAATTCAACAACAACCTCAACATTGAAAAACACCAACATGCTCAAAATTGAAAAAACACCAACGAATTCAACAACAACCTCAACATTTAAAAACAACAACAACCTCAACATTGAAAAACACCAACAAATTCAACAAGAACCTCAACATTGAAAAACACCAACAAATTCAACAACAACCTCAACATTGAAAAACACCAACAAACTCAACAACAACCTCAACATTGAAAAACAACAACAACCTCAACATTGAAAAACACCAACAAATTCAGCAACAACCTCAACATTGAAAAACAACAACAAATTCAACATCAAACTCAAGATTGAAAAACACCAACAAATTCAACAACCTCAGCATTGAAAAACAACAACCTCAACATTGAAAAACACCAACAAATTCAACAACAACCTCAACATTGAAAAACACCAACAAATTCAACAACAACCTCAACATTGAAAAACAACAACAACCTCAACATTGAAAAACACCAACAAATTCAACAACAACCTCAACATTGAAAAACAACAACAACCTCAACATTGAAAAACACCAACAAATTCAACAACAACCTCAACATTGAAAAACAACAACAAACTCAACATTGAAAAACACCAACAAATTCAACAACAACCTCAACATTGAAAAACAACAACAACCTCAACATTGAAAAGCACCAACGAATTCAACAATAACCTCAACATTGAAAAACAACAACAACCTCAACATTGAAAAACACCAACAAATTCAACAACAACCTCAACATTGAAAAACACCAACAAATTCAACAACAACCTCAACATTGAAAAACAACAACAACCTCAACATTGAAAAACACCAACAAATTCAACAACAACCTCAACATTGAAAAACAACAACAACCTCAACATTGAAAAACACCAACAAATTCAACAACAACCTCAACATTGAAAAACACCAACAAACTCAACAACAACCTCAACATTAAAAAACAACAACAACCTCAACATTGAAAAACACCAACAAATTCAACAACAACCTCAACATTGAAAAACAACAACAACCTCAACATTGAAAAACACCAACAAATTCAACAACAACCTCAATATTGAAAAACAACAACAAACTCAACATTGAAAAACACCAACAAATTCAACAACAACCTCAACTTTGAAAAGCAACAACAACCTCATCATGGAAAAACACCAACAAATTCAACAACAACCTCAACATTGAAAAACAACAACATCCTCAAAATTGAAAAACACCAACAAATTCAACAACAACCCCAACATTTAAAAACAAGAACAACCTCAACATTGAAAAACACCAACAAATTCAACAACAACCTCAACATTGAAAAACACCAACAAATTCAACAACAACCTCAACATTGAAAAACACCAACAAACTCAACAACAACCTCAACAATGAAAAACAACAACAACCTCAACATTGAAAAACACCAACAAATTCAACAACAACCTCAACATTGAAAAACAGCAACAAATTCAACAACAACCTCAACATTGAAAAACACCAACAAGCTCAACATTGAAAAACACCAACTAATTCAACAACAACCTCAACATTGAAAAACAACAACAACCTCAACATTGAAAAACACCAACAAATTCAACAACAACCTCAACATTGAAAAACAACAACAAACTCAACATTGAAAAACACCAACAAATTCAACAACAACCTCAACATTGAAAAACAACAACAACCTCAACATTGAAAAACACCAACGAATTCAACAACAACTTGAACATTGAAAAACACCAACAAATTCAACAACAACCTCAACATTGAAAAACAACAACCTCAACATTGAAAAACACCAACAAATTCAACATCAAACTCAAGATTGAAAAACACCAACAAATTCAACAACCTCAGCATTGAAAAACAACAACCTCAACATTGAAAAACACCAACAAATTCAACAACAACCTCAACATTGAAAAACACCAACAAATTCAACAACAACCTCAACATTGAAAAACAACAACAACCTCAACATTGAAAAACACCAACAAATTCAACAACAACCTCAACATTGAAAAACAACAACAACCTCAACATTGAAAAACACCAACAAATTCAACAACAACCTCAACATTGAAAAACAACAACAAACTCAACATTGAAAAACACCAACAAATTCAACAACAACCTCAACATTGAAAAACAACAACAACCTCAACATTGAAAAGCACCAACGAATTCAACAATAACCTCAACATTGAAAAACAACAACAACCTCAACATTGAAAAACACCAACAAATTCAACAACAACCTCAACATTGAAAAACACCAACAAATTCAACAACAACCTCAACATTGAAAAACAACAACAACCTCAACATTGAAAAACACCAACAAATTCAACAACAACCTCAACATTGAAAAACAACAACAACCTCAACATTGAAAAACACCAACAAATTCAACAACAACCTCAACATTGAAAAACACCAACAAACTCAACAACAACCTCAACATTAAAAAACAACAACAACCTCAACATTGAAAAACACCAACAAATTCAACAACAACCTCAACATTGAAAAACAACAACAACCTCAACATTGAAAAACACCAACAAATTCAACAACAACCTCAATATTGAAAAACAACAACAAACTCAACATTGAAAAACACCAACAAATTCAACAACAACCTCAACTTTGAAAAGCAACAACAACCTCATCATGGAAAAACACCAACAAATTCAACAACAACCTCAACATTGAAAAACAACAACATCCTCAAAATTGAAAAACACCAACAAATTCAACAACAACCCCAACATTTAAAAACAAGAACAACCTCAACATTGAAAAACACCAACAAATTCAACAACAACCTCAACATTGAAAAACACCAACAAATTCAACAACAACCTCAACATTGAAAAACACCAACAAACTCAACAACAACCTCAACATTGAAAAACAACAACAACCTCAACATTGAAAAACACCAACAAATTCAACAACAACCTCAACATTGAAAAACAGCAACAAATTCAACAACAACCTCAACATTGAAAAACACCAACAAGCTCAACATTGAAAAACACCAACTAATTCAACAACAACCTCAACATTGAAAAACAACAACAACCTCAACATTGAAAAACACCAACAAATTCAACAACAACCTCAACATTGAAAAACAACAACAAACTCAACATTGAAAAACACCAACAAATTCAACAACAACCTCAACATTGAAAAACAACAACAACCTCAACATTGAAAAACACCAACGAATTCAACAACAACTTGAACATTGAAAAACACCAACAAATTCAACAACAACCTCAACATTGAAAAACAACAACCTCAACATTGAAAAACACCAACAAATTCAACAACAACCTCAACATTGAAAAACAACAACAACCTCAACATTGAAAAACACCAACAAATTCAACAACAACCTCAACATTGAAAAACACCAACAAATTCAACAACAACCTCAACATTGAAAAACAACAACAACCTCAACATTGAAAAACACCAACAAATTCAACAACAACCTCAACATTGAAAAACAACAACAAACTCAACATTGAAAAACACCAACAAATTCAACAACAACCTCAACATTGAAAAACAACAACAACCTCAACATTGAAAAACACCAACAAATTCAACAACAACTTCAACATTGAAAAACACCAACAAATTCAACAACAACCTCAACATTGAAAAACAACAACAACCTCAACATTGAAAAACACCAACATATTCAACAACAACCTCAACATTGAAAAACAACAACAACCTCAACATTGAAAAACACCAACAAATTCAACAACAACCTCAACATTGAAAAACACCAACAAATTCAACAACAACCTCAACATTGAAAAACACCAACAAATTCAACAACAACCTCAACATTGAAAAACAACAACAACCTCAACATTGAAAAACACCAACAAATTCAACAACAACTTCAACATTGAAAAACAGCAACAAATTCAACAACAACCTCAACATTGAAAAACACCAACAAGCTCAACATTGAAAAACACCAACTAATTCAACAACAACCTCAACATTGAAAAACAACAACAACCTCAACATCGAAAAACACCAACAAATTCAACAACAACCTCAACATTGAAAAACAACAACAAACTCAACATTGAAAAACACCAACAAATTCAACAACAACCTCAACATTGAAAAACAACAACAACCTCAACATTGAAAAACACCAACGAATTCAACAACAACTTGAACATTGAAAAACACCAACAAATTCAACAACAACCTCAACAGTGAAAAACAACAACATCAACATTGAAAAACACCAACAAATTCAACAACAACCTCAACATTGAAAAACAACAACAACCTCAACATTGAAAAACACCAACAAATTTCAACAACAACCTCAACATTGAAAAACACCAACAATTCAACAACAACCTCAACATTGAAAAACAACAACAACCTCAACATTGAAAAACACCAACAAATTCAACAACAACCTCAACATTGAAAAACAACAACAAACTCAACATTGAAAAACACCAACAAATTCAACAACAACCTCAACATTGAAAAACAACAACAACCTCAACATTGAAAAACACCAACGAATTCAACAACAACTTGAACATTGAAAAACACCAACAAATTCAACAACAACCTCAACATTGAAAAACAACAACCTCAACATTGAAAAACACCAACAAATTCAACAACAACCTCAACATTGAAAAACAACAACAACCTCAACATTGAAAAACACCAACAAATTCAACAACAACCTCAACATTGAAAAACACCAACAAATTCAACAACAACCTCAACATTGAAAAACACCAACAAATTCAACAACAACCTCAACATTGAAAAACAACAACAAACTCAACATTGAAAAACACCAACAAATTCAACAACAACCTCAACATTGAAAAACAACAACAACCTCAACATTGAAAAACACCAACGAATTCAACAACAACTTGAACATTGAAATAACACCAACAAATTCAACAACAACCTCAACATTGAAAAACAACAACCTCAACATTGAAAAACACCAACAAATTCAACAACAACCTCAACATTGAAAAACAACAACAACCTCAACATTGAAAAAACACCAACAAATTCAACAACAACCTCAACATTGAAAAACACCAACAAATTCAACAACAACCTCAACATTGAAAAACAACAACACCTCAACATTGAAAAACACCAACAAATTCAACAACAACCTCAACATTGAAAAACAACAACAACTCAACATTGAAAAACACCAACAAATTCAACAACAACCTCAACATTGAAAAACAACAACAACCTCAACATTGAAAAACACCAACATATTCAACAACAACCTCAACATTGAAAAACAACAACAACCTCAACATTGAAAAACACCAACAAATTCAACAACAACCTCAACATTGAAAAACAACAACAACCTCAACATTGAAAAACACCAACAAATTCAACAACAACTTCAACATTGAAAAACACCAACAAATTCAACAAGAACCTCGAAATTGAAAAACACCAACAAATTCAACAACAACCTCAACATTGAAAAACAACAACAACCTCAACATTGAAAAACACCAACAAATTCAACAACAACCTCAACATTGAAAAACAACAACACCTCAACATTGAAAAACACC